>JAVQJD010089900.1:0-91416 GCA_036023655.1 Nannoperca australis | reverse complement strand
TGTGTGTGTGTGTGTGTGTGTGTGTGTGTGTGTGTGTGTGTGTGTGTGTGTGTGTGTGTGTGTGTGGGTGTGGGTGTGGGTGTGTGTGTGGCTATAACTTGCATTTCATTGTGCAATCTTGTGTCGTAAAATGAAAAATTATCCTTGATACATTAAACAAGTCAGCTGGAAACATTGAAAGTTTAATTAGCTAGCTTGCTAGCCAACAACAGTTGTCACTGAAACCCCCAGAATCCCATCTTTACATTTCAAGACATCGGTGGATTTTTCACTGACAATCTTATATAATATTTCAGGTCAAGTCTGTCAGGGGCTTCTATTTGACAAAAAAAATGTCAATACCGCAGCACTCGTATTTCTAATGTCCGTCTGGGTTTCACATATTGTTAAGTCTTTGCACACGTCTCTGTAGTGAAATATACTCTCAAACTAATATAATATCTCTGAAGGACAAGCTCTGTGATGGGTACACAAGAATAATTCATCACATTATTCTCTCTGCTGTCACTGAAAACTAACCAGTGATCCTTCATGTGCAATGATCTGTGCCAAAACATACACACACAAAAGCACATTACAGGTATTTTCCTTTAAAGGACTGTGGTGCTTTTATTTAGGATCTAATGACATTACAGCCAACAACTGAACCGTTACATGTACAAACACACTCTCAGTACCGGATGGAAGACAAGAAAAACAGCATGTTGATTCAGGACATGAAACAATCTGCACTTTTTGTTTTCCTCTTTCTCTGCTTAATACAGAAACCACACATATAATGAGATTTCTAAACACGTTTATGACCTTCCTCTTTTAAATTACAGAGCAGAACATAGATTATTTTTCATCTTTAAAAAAAAATTGTTGATGGAAATTGGTTAGTGTTTGTCCGAGAGAGCTCACCCACACAACAAAGATACACAGAGGGACATGAGGGAATACTGGCTGTTGACAACCTGTCAAATAAATAATAAAAGCAACTAAGGCTGCAAATGGTGATTTATTATTTAAGTAATTATTTGTATACATTTATCAATCCATCATTTAAGTGTGTAAGAATGAGAGTGTGCCCTCATTATGTATGTAGGTGCACAGCTACGCAGCAACCTAAATACAAGTCCAACAAAGGTTGAAGGCAGCAGTTGGCCTTTAAAGTTTTCTTCCTACAGCAATTTGACAACACGATGATAATGATAATGAGATACCATAAACAATAGTTAGACCAAAGGAATTTTAAAAGGGAATTAGTACAGTAACAAGGAAACTAGATTCACAAAGTCAAATTAGTCACATTCAGGAAGAAACAAAGCAATCTTGCACTAACTGATCAACTTAAGTGCAGCTCAGTAATTCATCTTGTAAACATACACATACATTCACAAAAGAATAAAAAAGAGTAAAACACAAATATCCCAGTAAAGCCTACCAGTAAATAACCATGTTGTTACTGTTAATGTTGTATTAGCAACACACAAGGGTTCAGATAGCTAACATAATAAATAAGAAGTATTGCAGAAAAGCTGCATCCCAAAGCAACAAGTACATGACAGCTGGAATATCTACAGCAGAGAGCACCTACAGAAAACACTAGAGTAGAGAAAAGTTGTGAATATTTGCTTGATCTCAGATCTGACAAAATGTTGGATGCAACATGAAACATGAAACATGAGAACACACACATTCTCGTATACATGATTCTGTCAGTATCCAGGTTTCTGATCCTGTGTGTGCAGTTGTGTCTTGAATTCTCACCATCTCAGCCACTGTGGTCTGCACTAACAAAGAAACCTGGATAAGGTGTTTACACGCCACAGTATCCTGGGTTTCTATCAGAGCACTCCAGGGAACATATCCAGGTTCCTCAAAACAACGATGCAATGTTCACTTGTGCAAATCCTAACTGGTACACCCCTGTGAACAAAACTTAAAAACTAAAGAAACTAAAAACCCTACTCTCTTAGACTATATTGCAAAACTCACGAGAACATTGCATGTCACTTCACATGCAGGGGAATATCACTTCTAATCAGGTGGTTCATTAGTCATGAATACAGAAGAAGGTTTCTATACACAACTCTGACTCCCATAAACTCTTAAACAGTGTCTTTTTACATACGTTTAAGCCACTTCATCAGAGTGAAAGTTAGATCTTTTTATTTTCTTCTAACATCATTTACAACAGAGCAAAGCCAGCGGGGCTAAACACATAAACTCAATTATGTGCACGCAAGACTTTCCACTTATCAACAAAGCCATAAAATTCACAGCTGTTTCATGAGGAACACACTGCCAAAACACTCATTTCCTGGTTGTAAGTAAATACATTTCTCCTCAACTCACCATTAACTCTGGTGCTCAACCCAACTTCTGTTCTCCCAACATGGAAAAAGAGAAAGGACACACATCAACAATACAACACACCAGACGACCAGAGCTGCTTTCAATAATACCTCACTAAAACCGCCATGAAGACATTGATAACATTACTGAAATACTACACGATTATGTATTTGAACTGATACAAAACCTTCAGAGACTTTAGTATATAGACAGGCTGGTGCAGGTGGTGATCCGAATGCCAGATCCAATATTTTACAGGAACAAATGGTTAATTTGGTAAAAATGTACAGAAATTTGAATGGAAAGATGAATAAAATAGGAAACCATTGCAAACCGTGGTGTTTCTGTCTTTTTGTCTAGGTTTTGGTCTGAATAAGTATTCATTGGAGTGCAGTATTGTACCTGTGCTGTCACCGTGCAATGTGTTTATATATTCTGTGCTGTGGACGTCTGGTGGTATTGGTGCAGTGAAAATGTGGTGATACAGCACACCCTTATCTGCTGTGTGTGACACCAGCCAACCTTTAAAGGTTGCCGGGAAGAACAGTTCTGCTGTTGCTGTATTTAGACATGCCTGGTCTTATAGACACATAGCAGCATAGCAACTACCAGAAACAGTATTTGTATAAGAAATTATAAAAATAATTAGCTGCAAATGTCAAAACTGCAGCAACTTCCATTTCCTATAGGTGATGCAGGTTGCACTTAAGGTATGAAACAGTTGGATGTTACTGGCTGGGTTTTGGTTCCCGTGCATTAATGCCATTGCGTGTATCAATGGATGCCTGTACATGGAGGAAAAAAACAACATCTTTATGGGACATTTGTACATACACAGCATTACAAAGCTCTTTCACCACAGACATCTGAGTCTTGGCTCATCCTGCCAACCACTTAATTTGATTTAATAAAATTTCAGTTTTTCTCCCAGAGGGACCAGCAGTTAAAAGCATTCCTGTGTACTCGTCCTTGAGACTAACGAATGCCGTCATGGCTTTTAACTCTGGCTGCCCTCTCCACATTTCTGTTTCTGTTTCACCAACAGCACTGGGCTCAGCCTTCAGCCATCCTGCAGGACAATTCACTATCACTGCCTTGGATATACTGACTGCCTATACACAAAGGCTGCTGCTTACTGCAACTTCTCACCATCCCCACACTCATTTAGTCCTGGTCTGATGCTGCTGCAGTGAATGCAGTTAGGAAGAATAAATCTACAGCATTTCTTGTGCATAGTTGGATAACGAGCTAGGAGACAAGCTCATTAGAAAACCCAACATGTGACCTGATGATGGTGCTAAAAGAGAAATCATATGGTCACCGTAATCAATGGGTTTCTTCAGGGCAGTCTCTGGCTTTATTGGGGCCCTGGGATCAACTTAATACTGGTGGCTCCTTTAGCCCCATCACCACAAACAACTCACGTCCAGATATCATGAAGCATCGCCCTCCTGTCTGTTTCCATAGAGTAAGTGAGTAAGTAAGTAAAGCTTTATTTACATTGCAGTAGTTACGAAATGCGTCACACACACATGAAAATCAAAACCAATAAATACATAAGGGAAGAGTAAAAACAGCACAAAACAAAAAAGAGGGGTAGATTTATTTAAGGTTTGCCTATAAATAATGGGTTTTTAGAAGCCGCTTAGAACTGTAAAGATGATTGCAGAGGGTTGGGGCGATCACCTTTTGTTTTGCAGTTGGAGCGAGAGATGGATAAAAGGCTGAGATTTGAAGATCGGCGGGGACAGGAAGGGGAGTGAGGAACAAGGAGATTTGAGATGTATCTAGGGGCGAGGTCGTGTAGTGTTTCACCCGAGACATTAGTTAGCGAGACTTTAATTAGCACCCACAAAATGTCCTTATTAAATTAAATTACATGAATAAACGGGGAAAGCAGTCTACAGAGCTACCATGTGATTGCATTGTATTAAACCATCCAGATCTGTCTGGGCCACATTGTATTACAGTAAACACATTACCTGAAATAAAGAGCTCCTCTGCTAATATCCAAAGAAATGATTACACTGTATTAAATGTATGAGGCTTCCAGGAAAATAAGCATAATTAATGAGTGAGGTGATTATTTAAACAGTGAACTGAATTGACAAGAAGATGAAACGCATCAGGATTTCTCAGATTTTTCTCAGCAGGTGATTGACACATGGTCATATGTTCACAGTACGAGCAGTGTATCACAATGTTGGGGAAAAGGAAAGAGTGGATCAGTAAGTCATAATCACATCCTGAGTTTCAGACCTTAGAATTGGTCAAGCACCAAAACCGCTAGAGACTACATTTCCCATAATGCAACTCCATAACGTTTTTCATTGGACCCTCTGTGCCTGGAAAACGCACATATCTTTCAAACTCAACATGCTGGCTTACTGTTATAAGTTTGAAGTCTCTAAACCCAAGCTGAAAAAAATCCTGGTCTCCAGAATCTCCAGAAAACTGATTTTCACGCGTAGAAAATCTGCAGTTCTCCTTAAAAATATAATAAAAACATCAAATGATGGTTTGCTAGGCGCCAAAACTGCTCAAAGGGTAAACAAACTTATCAACCAATGCTGAAATGCATCAGCAATTTACTGATGATGTTAACTTTTTTTGCCTGTAACTGCTCCACATTCTGCCCAAGGATGGATTCTCTTTTATTACAACTTCTTAACATCATAAAACCAAGGCTGTCCTTTACATGAATCCTTCATCTGAATCCAAATATGCAAACAAAAGTGCACAAGTATTGCACATATTTCGAAGGTGTGCAAGTAAATTCACAGAAATAATAGACTTTCTCTGGTTTAAAGTCACACTAACTTACTCTGCAAACCGTATGTATCTTGTGTGTGAATGAATAAAAATTAGTCTCTAAGAAGAGTGAGGAGGAGCGCATGTGTGTGGTCTGATGTGGGAACTGTCCGTCATCAATGTTGCCTTACGTGAGGTGCATGGCTGCACTGGCAGAGGTGGAAGGAGAGGATGACAGGTTTATCACCACCGCCTGAGCCACTCCGAATAGCCCCGGAGCCACAGCAGGAAGCTCTTACAGACATTTTTCTCACCCCCACCCCCCCCGAGTCCCATCTTACTCACATTGCATTTGATCACTTGTATATTATAACAGCATCTCTCTCTCTGATGCTCTGCTTCCCTCTCTTCCCCTTCAACCCTCCCCACTTCTTCCCCATGTTCTCTGCCATCTATCTGTCACAACTCCCCCCCCCCGTTGGTGGCCTCTTCCAGTTTCACTGTGATCCTGACTGTAATGATGTCTCTCTATCTCTTTTTCCATCTCTCCTTCACACGTTCCCCTCTCACAGTCTGAGTGTCAGAGTCACGCTGTCGCCATTAATGGCAGTCTCAATGAGTCTCATCTCATTTTTTCTCAAAGTTTGACACCCTAGAAGCATAAAGAGCAGGCGTGGACATATCCCACACTGGAAAAACACATTTTTTAATATCCAGGCTCTCTAATTGTCTTAATGTACATGTCTTTCTTTTATCTCTCTGTTGCCTGAAGCTGGTTGATCCTCTGACTGACTAGAATCTATTTGGGGTGAGCAGGGAAGGCACTTAGGGAATAATTATTATCGCTATTTGCATGACAATACCACAGCCTTCAGTATTCCTTCCGCATACTGCAGTCTAAGATGAGATTCGTTTTGGGTTTCTGTTCTATTGATTGTCTCCAATAATGACAAACCATCTAAAGAAAGCGTATCAATCAGCCGTGCTGTCAGGTGGTTCTGTTGAATTCACATCAACAACTCAAACAAAGACGTTTTTCCTCATCAAAATCCGTGTTTATGTCAACATGAATCCAAACCTATAGGATGTGTTTACAATTGGTAGATGGTAATATGTATAGATTTATCAGGCCATTGAATGTAGTGTTGCATATCAATGAGCAAGACTGGTTAATCCAATTCAATGGATTAGCCAAAAGCAGACCATCTGAGAGGCTTCCCAAAGGTTGTATAGGAACAGCTAGACTGACCTGTACAGGCCACCTCTGCTAATGTCGGAGGAAATTAAAACTTCATGAAATAACATTAACTATCAATCACACA
Organism: Nannoperca australis; assembly: GCA_036023655.1. NCBI lineage: Eukaryota > Metazoa > Chordata > Actinopteri > Centrarchiformes > Percichthyidae > Nannoperca > Nannoperca australis. The sequence goes on along the minus strand of JAVQJD010089900.1, from coordinate 85,003 downwards.
TCATCAGCTGTGATAGAAGTTTGTACCCACATCCCCTTCATACTGATTAGTTAAGGCACTCTCCTTTAAGTGAAAATGTCGTTAAATGTATGCTAAGAAGACAGCACAGTTCCGATGGAACAATACAAGCAGGCCCCCCCCCATGGCGAGATGTGGATGTTCACAAAACCTACACAGCTCTGTAGTAACACAGAACTGAAAATGACTAATTTTTCCTCTGCTGGCCTGCAGCTCTGTATCTGTAGTGGTATCAAATATTTATTTAGATTTATGCGCACAGTGCAGGGTTTGGGGCTCTCTGTAAGTGAACACATTTGATTATGGTAAGAGTATTAATGGCTCAGAATGACTGTGGTGCAGCCGGAGAGCGCGGGAGAGTTGTAAGTACAATAGTGTAGATGCAAAACAGAGGACAGATAACACGCAGTCCAGCTTTCCTAACACTCTCAAACCTCAGGCTGTTTGCTGGTCCCGGACTCCAGCGACCTCTGACCTCCAGCCTCTGTGTAAACCGCTACTGCAGCTTCAGGGCTCACAGGTGGAGGTTCAATGAAGAGCACACAGGAGAAGAGGAGAACAGGAAAAAGTTTGTTAAAAAAAGGGGGTGAAGAGCAATGCTGTGAGGGGGAACGAGAGGAAATAAATTAAAGTATGAAGTAGGATTAGAAGAAGCAGCGCAGGTCAACAGAGAGAGGCGAGTACAGCAGAGACAAGTGGTGATAAGGGGCATAAGAACTGTACTTATTCAGTCTGAAGCCAGTTGTGTTTTTTACTTTTACTGCTATAAACACACAATATTTGGTATATTTTTCCTGGGGAATAAAACATCTGGTGCACACTGATCTGTGATACTGTACGTTGTTTTTAACCTTGTATAATTGATTCTTTTCAATTCAATTCGATTCTTCATGCTGGCTACAAACCTGCCCTCAATTTAGACCTCTATAGGCACTCGCCAGGGCTGTCCTCTTCTCCTCCTCAAGCATCAAGCTTCGTTAGAAGATGTCGCCGACCAGCAACTGTTTTGATCATAATAGCTGGTTCTAAAATGTGGGGATATCTTCCCAGTTTCGTATCAAGTCAATTAAATATCTTTGAGTTTTGGACCCCTAATCGTACAGAACAAAGAATTTCAAAAAAAAAAATTCTACTCTCTGACCTTCTATAGACAAAAGAATGAATTAATTAATCAAGAAAATAATCAACAGAGTAATTCACAATGAAGATAATCACGAGTTAAAGCTAAACTCGAGAGTAAGTGTGTTTAAAGAGCGTAGACGTGAGCGTAAAACACATCACTTATTGCCTTAAGTGAACCACAAACAAATAGACCGAGAAAGAACCCAAAACCTAATCAACAGATAATGAAAGGAAAGTCACACGGCATGACTGACAGGTCATTTTGGGAGGAGCAGTGCAAGAAAACTCCCAGCAGTGACAGCAGATCTATGGAATAAGTGCAGCAATAAAATAAAAAATCTGAAAGAATCATTATCACTTGTGCAGCTTCATAGAACACAGCACAGAGAGGAGCTGGTTATCAGTTTAGTTTTCAACATTTCACACTATTCATCACTCCTCAGACCTGCGTATATGCCTGGAATACATTGTTATTGTTTTACATTTATTCTGTGTGAAAATGTTCTAGTCAAGAGGTTGAATCAGAATATGTAACCATGTGTGCCATTTACGCAAAGCAGACAATTCCTTCGACACTTTGCCCAGAGTTGTAACAAAAGATATTGTTCTCTTCTTATTTCAGCAGAAGTGTGTGTTTTTTTAATCAGTCCAACATATATTCTAGCTGAATATTTGTCATGACAGTGAAGGACCTTCATATGCAAGTCAGTTTATCAAATCACAGGTGAGACACACACACACGCTAAACAAAACAAAAAATACCACTGCAGAAAAAGAAGTGCAGCGACCAGATGGTGCGCATCCCGAATCCTTCAACACTGTCAGTTAATCACAAAGACTTGTCACACGGTAAGAGGCAAATTCCTGCAAATCACAGACTATTTAATGACTAAAAACATTAGCATAGGTACTGCTGTGGGGATGTCAGACAATGTTTATTTGGTTATTAGATAAAAAACAGGCATATGAGTCATACGGTGGGAGAGACAGTTAAGATAAGCTGAAAGGATGATGAAAGGCAAGACTGTGTCTCGGTCCATGAAAAGAAATGTCCTTCAATAGTGACCTTGTAGAGAGACAGCAGGAGAGCTGAGCTAGCATCTCAAGCATTTATCACCTCCAGTGCTGAGGACATGCTATTCATTCAGGGCACAGATGCACAGTTAACACGAAGGCCATTTGAACGGCGAGCTTTTAATAGGAGGTCGATGAAAAGGGTCGTAAACTGAAGGTTCCGTCATAGTTTTAATTGAAGGAAAATACTAAGAGGGGGCAAAGAGAAATCAATATGTACATACACACACACTGCAAGAGGACACACACACACACACAAGTTTCAATATTTACTTTTACATTTAAATGAAATGTTGATTGCATTATTGCCCTGTAATTAAGTTGCAATCATCATCCATCATATTCCACACCCATTTGTCATTTCATTCAAGAGAATGAAAAGCTAATTTTCTACTGATTAATGCACTGTGGAGTCTTTTTCTTTTTGTATTACTGCAAAACCACAAACACGATATATAAGAGACAAAAAATAATATAGCATACAGCCGACGGGGGAAAGGACAACAGTGGACAAAATAAAGTGTGTGTGTGTGTGTGTGTGTGTGTGTGTGTGTGTGTGTGTGTGTGTGTGTGTGTTAAACAGGAAGAATATTTACACTTTTAAATGATACGTTGGACAAAGGGCAATCAGGAAGATCTTTTCTCTCACGTCAGAATTGCCACTTTATTTCACTTCATTCATTCAGGCTGACTCCATGCATCTGGCCCACTACGTCATTTTCAGTTGAAGCAGCTAACTTAACGTTTTTCCCCTTGGTCGACTATTTCTCCAGCCAGTAAAAACATAATGTGAACGGGCGCAACACCAAAACCTATATGAATCACTAGGCAAATCAGGGGTTGCCATTCAGATGTCTGTAACCATGCTTGCTATTTCTTCACCATATCTGGCCAATCATCTCTCTTCCAGAGCTCCTAGAGTCAATCGGCCTTTGGATGCTGCTTTTTAAATATTACTGCGACCATCAGCACCACGACCTTCAGGATTTTTTAAAAGATCTCTCCACTCTCCGGACTACAGATGGATCAAGTCCCTCTGGCTCGCAAAAGTCTTGGTTATATATTGCTATAGACTTCCAACGGAGATCTCCTCACTGAAATGAGTTGAAAAAGCACTGAAACAAAGGGGCAGTAGCAGAGGAGTATGGTAGTGAGGTGGCCCAGAAGGCTGGCTATTAAATCTGTTCTATTTCCTTGTTATTGTGGAATTGAGCGTGAGTTTATTTATGAAGGTGATCCTGCAGATAAGATAAAAATGGAGCCAGCAGTTAATATCAGGCTTGCAGGAGGATTTTCTTGGCAGCTGTTTGTGAATGTGTCTCTAAGTGACAGGGATATCAGGATAAAGAAAAGATTATCAGTGATTTCTTGCCTAAAGTGTGCAGTCGGTGGCACAGATGTAGCTGGTGCAGGTGTGTAAATTTCAAATTCTGTTATCTCATTTTAACATCTTTTACGTGGAGATGTACCCGAGTTACCTTCTGTATAAGTTTTAGGACAGTGTTTGTAGTTTTATGGACAATATTCCTGCAGATTTCGGTCCAGAAGTCAGAACTGGGAGAGGTCCTGCTTCCATGATGCTGATGGGACAGAAACTGATTTGCCCTATTTTCTAAATAGAGGTTTTATTGGGGATGCTATTGATCACTTTCAATACTAGTGAAGGAAGTTCCAACTGCTTTTATGTCAGCTGTGGCTCATTACAGAGGTTCAATTAAAAACCATAGTGTTTACTGGTTTAAAAATACATCATCAGGTGAGAAGAATCTGTATTTTCTAGCAGTTGGCATCTTTGACCATCGACAAAACCCGAAACACTGATGAGCTGTTAATAATAATCTGTGGCTTGCCAGTTCCATGTGCTTCCAGTATTGTTAAGTCTCTGTAGAGATACATCGATGACGGATAGACACTCAAGACAGTTGTCAGGGTTAGAGCATTGCACTGTGATATCTGTTGATGAAGATATTTGTTATAATGGAAGGTCCTTCAGTGTTCATATGTTATCATTCTCAACCAGTCGTGCACAATAACACACAAAGTGTACCTTCGAGGCTCTGAACCAGACGGCTTTCTGAGAAGTTAACACGTTTTGCCGACAGCTTTGAGGTCAAACCACTAAATACCCAATCAAGTCGCCAGCACTTGCAAATAAGTACATCACCCTTTTAATGTTGCACAGCAGCAGAAGGAAATTGACTTTTTTCAGTGTTTCTGAAACATATGCAGGTGTGACCCCCTAATAAACAGCCGGCAACCTGCCGGTGACAACAAGCTGACACAGATCATCAAAAACAGCACATACTAGAAAGACAAATATCATTCTGTTCTTTCAACAGCTCCTGCTAATACTCACTCAACTCTAAAGACTCGCTGTTGAAATGACTGTAGGTCGCCAGAGTCAGTTCATCATGTAGCTTAATTACCTTTTCCTTCTCTTTAAGTAAATACCCTGTGACACTGCCTTGTGCACTTTAATGAGCGTTAGCTACATGTGCACCAGGAGTCTTGTTTAGAGAGGACATCGGAGACCTCGTGTAAATGTAGCCTCAAGGCGTAATTGATGTGCGCTCTCTGAAATATGAAGTATTAACACAGATAGCCCACGTAGCTGCGGAAAACAACAACAGAGAGCTGCACACAGCTCATAGAAAACCCAGCGAGAACTGGGATTTTATTGCCGCTCAGTCCAAATTACAATCTGCAACATGTTCAAAGCTGCAGTCTCAACAGGAAGGAATCAATTCTTGATTAGGGTTTTAATACGATTTCTTAAGTAAAGAATCCCCGTTCTTTTGACATCGAGGCCTCTTTAACAGTTTTGCCACATTGGATCATTTTGCTGATGTGTTTTATTGTCACTTTACAGTTCTGTGCTTGTGAAAACTGCATGTTTACTCAATCACCTGCTGCTACGTCTTCCACCTGGTCTGCATCATTTAAAGTAATAAACCCTCTCATTGTCACTACAGTTTGTGCGGTCCTTAATGACGCCTGTGATGCCAGTAAGTATTCATGTGTGACTAACAACAGGATAAAACAAACAGTAGATTCTGAAAATGTCTCCTAATGTGCCTGATCACCTGACACTTGAAAAATAGCATCAAACATTAAAAATCGATAATCCTAAAAGATGCTTAATGTAAGGACTGCTGCAACACTGTGAGGAAAAATGTTCTCCAGCCAGAAACCTAGTGACAGCAGGATTATGTTGGAGAAAGAAATAATACATTACCTCAACTAAAACTTTCTACAGGATCGCATTTCTATTTCTTAACAAAACACAAACAAAAGGTTAGTGTTGCTAGAAGTCATCATCTGCTCAAATAAACAAGTTGGATTTTATAAAAATGAAATGATGATAAAACGTACAGTGGAATCCAGGTTTAACAACAAGCCACAGAGGCTTACACTGAAACTCTAAATAAAATATACAGTATCGTTTATAATAGATGATTTCACTGTGGCGCAGCTCATTCTATCAACGTGTGTTCAAAGTCTGAATCGAATCTTTTTCTCCTGTAGCTGTTGGGAAAGTTGGGATTGCAGACAGAGCTGAGAAAGAAATTCCTGGATCTTGCCAAGGCTTTTCATACCGAATGGGAACAATATTGCATTGCATTGCGTTAGTTGTGCTAATTTCAGACTGTCTCTGCTGAGATAAAATCGTGTTTTTTCCCTGTACAGAACATCAATTACTTAAAATCATCTGAAACATGCCTAATCTACGATGATTCATAAGCAAAAGTTGACTCAAGATGGCAAATATGAATAGAAATAGAATATAATGTACTTCCAATAATTCAAAAATGAAAGGCAGCACTCTTTTTATTCCTGCGTTCTCTGTGGAGGGCTCTCGGATGGTTTGACAGAGAATTGGGCCAAATTAGTGTCTCATTAAACCTGATGAGCTTTAGCGAGACTTACCTTATGCCCCATGAGAAAGAGGAGGAGGACACCGTACTAACACCTGACACGAGCCGTGTGATCCTGTTCAAGGAAAGCTTTACATTTTAGTGTTCAAGTCATACATGTGTTATCATGTGAGGAAGGTGTGACGCTCTATTAACGTTTTCTCTTTGAATCATTCATGTAATGTAACTATTTTAACCAGGAACAGTGACTACGTGTCCATCAGTATACGACTGAGTATCAATACTCAATGGATTCATGGTACCAATCAAAATGTGTCTGTATCAAAACTGAATATCTGGTCAGACTTGTGATCTTGCTTTCGTTGTTCTGATCATTTCTGGTTTATTTAATCTTTCCACTAAATAAAGGTTTGTAGAAGAATATGTTTATATTTCCAAAAATTTATTTTAAAAAGTGCCAAAGTCCTAGTGCTGAAACAGTTCCTCTCTCAGCAAACTTACTGACAATCAATCAAGCAAAAATGCCAAACACGCTCTGCTTCCACCTTCTCCTCACTTCTGCGTTTCATATCATTATAAATGGAACACTTTGATGTTTTGGATTGGAAGCTGGATTTTCAGGAAAGAAAACACAGGAGGCTGTGATGGTGTGAGCGTGTTGCTGCATGTACAAGTGAGAAAATCAAATTTAAAAAATCCAGCAAGCCCAGTTTCACTGATCCATGAGTATGAAAGCTAATCAGATGCCAAAACACCACACAGTGGGGAGGATTTTAAAAATACTGAAGTATAAACTCATTTTATTTCCCAACATGAAGAACAAATGCAGTTTCAAAACCCTATTCCACTGTGGAGGAATAGTGAAACCTTAATATTTATCTACTCATTTTTGTTGCCTGAACGTTGTTAGATATATTTATAAATCCTGGAATCAGCATATAAAATACTTAGCATGTGTACAAGTTTTTCCCTTCAGGTTGTTAAAAACCACCCAAAAACCCACTTGGACATGACCTCAGTTTTTACAGCCTTGACAGCGATCTATAATACTGAGAGGAAGAATGTTACACTCTAGAAAGTTATCGTGGCAGCAATGATTCACTCCTCCGTTCTGACATTTGCGAGATAAACAAGAGACACGTTACAAAGTAATCTACCACGAACGTGCACGTATTCACCTGGTCGACAGGCACTTCAAAGTTGCAGGATGACACCGAAGTGTGTTGCATCCAAAGTTCATGATACTGAAGGCGGGGGGCAAAAAGGAAGACAGAAGTTTTCCTTGAATATAATCTTTGTGGCCATTGTTTCAGGTATTTACTTTGTTGTTTTTCCTCGTCTTTATGTAAGTGTGACTGTCCCTCCGTATCAGCACCCACACTCTCCCAACGCAGTGGCTTCATTAAAATGAATGAAGAAACAGCATTTCAGGGAAATGATAATTGGTATTTTCCACTTTCTCCGAACAATACGCTGACTGAACATTTTAAAGCTGCAACCATTAGTTGATTAGTCGATGCGCAGAAAATGATTCAGCATCTATTATGATAATCGATTAATTGTTTCAGACAAAAAGCCAAACATTCTCTGGTTCCAGTTCCTTAAATGTGAGGATTTGACTTTTCTTTGTCATATATGAGAGTAATAACAATATCTTTGTGTTTTGGATTGATGGTCGGATAAAACGAGGAATTTCAAGATGTCACTTTGGACTTAAAGGGTCATTTTCTGACATTTTATAGCAAAAAACCAAGTAAACAATTAACATTTTAATTGATAATACAAATAATTGCTGGTTACAGCCTCACTTCTGTAACACACTTACATACTGCACAACTGAACCTCAACACGCTGCACCTCTGTCTTTCTCTGTTAGTCACACAAACTTTTTCTTTTCTCCACTCATGCTCTGATCATGAGTCAGCCAGGCGTGAGACGGCAACACTTTGGGTGTCAGCAGACGATTTCCGTCCCGCTGTAACATTAATGCACGCATCCAAGCTGAGCTCAGCCTGCCCTGCTCCACCCTCACGCTGAGTAGATGTCCATGTAGATCCCAGATCAAACACTGCCTCTGCTGCTTGCCTGCTGTCAGTACATATTCATAACAAGTCAAAAGCTACAACCGCCCACCTTCCCGCATCATGGCGGATGCTGACAATGAGCAGGCACATTCGCTTCACAGGGATGCGCTCGTCTCGTCAGCAACACCAACCGGTATCACCGCCAGCGGCCCGGGAAGTGTTGTTGCAGCATGACATGATAGAGACAGTTATTAATGGTACTAGTTGCCCTACGGTGCCGCATGTGGTATCTCAGGATGGAGTTTGGATCCAGATCTGTGGACATCCAAGCAACCGGTCCTTGAATAATGAATGGGGAGGGAAGACGAGGCGGCAACTGCCAAAGCAGAACTGAGTGTGAATGCTGAGGAGGGAAAGTAAAGAAGGCAGGACTGACAGAAACTTAGATATCAGAGACCAGATATTATTAGACTGAGAAAGACTGAATAGAGGTAAAAAGAAAGAAAGTACAAGGTGAGTAAAGTGAGATAAACAAGTAAATATAAAATACTAACATACAAGATAACATACAGCATAAAAAAGTACTTTTATGTTACTGATTTCCTGACGCAACTGATTTATTCCTGTAGTGAGGATGCAGACTTGTAAGAATAGATTAGGCTTGGTAAAATATTCATCCAAATGAGCTCTCCAAAGGATACTCCAGAGTGCTGGTGAATCCACAAAAGCGCACACTGGCCTATTATATGAAAGGTCAGGAGTTTGGATTTATGCTAGACAGCATCTCAAACAACATCTGCGATCAGTCTGTTATCGAAGGCTGTGGAAGTTCAGTACACAGAAGAGCATTTCATCAGGCAGATGCTTCAAATTCAGAGTCATCAGCGCCAGAACTAGTTCTCCCCTGCGTGAGGAAATGGGAACAAGCTGTGTTGTTTATCTTTGGTGTCCCCATGGTGACCAGGTTTATGTAGCTGGTCTGTGCTTTTATACAGACTGTTCACTGGTCCATCCATTCAGCTGTTTCTAAATACACAGACAAACATTAACCACACTGTCCAGACTACCTAACCACACGGCCGCCAAAGCAAAGAGGAGAGCAGCGAAGGCAGCTGGAAGTGAGACATTACTCGGTCTCCGCGGAACTACGTTTTAATTTTTAAAACAGAAGTAAACGTCAAGTTCCTGGGACAACACAAAACACGAGTTTTAAAAAAACTAGTTTCTGACAGACCAGAATGCAACACAGCCACAAGACATGTTGAGTTACATGTACACGCCCACATGCACACTTCTGATTGATAGCAATCATTTGACTTTTCCTCTCTGTGGCTTGTCACAAAGCTTAATGGGATTGTGCAGTAGAACTAATTGAAGTGGAAGTAGACAAAGCAGGTTTAAGCAAAAGTACTTTAAAAAGTCAATCACCAAGTCCTGCTGATTTCAGATCAATCATTAGCCATGGCAGGGTGTTAAACAGTGACGTGGAGGCAGCGGAACAAGCTAAACACCCAACACTGACTTATTACCACAGTTCTTACAGCACATGTTGTGAAACAGTTGAGAAAAGCACCCCACACACAGCAGCAGTAACTCTCATTGGTGCTTACGGCCGCCTGACGAATGCAAGTCCAACGTTTGCTTTATGTTGAGCTATGATTTGGGCTCCACCAACTCCTGAGGGAAATATCGGGCTCTTTAGCTGTTAAATGGTCCATCATGGTCATGAGCTTCACTCTGTCTGCTATGTGGCGGGGGGGGGGTTAGAGCTTTTGCTGAAAATCAGTTTGATTAGAGCAGTGAGAGGGAACCCAAACTGTGAATTACTGGGCCATGAAACCAAAACAATAAGCTAAAAGATGCTAAAATGCTGTTGTCTGTGGGTTTGTCACTATAAGTAAACCCCTTTGAAAGCCCCTTTTTTAAAGGTTGGTAAAAAAACATCTAACAGTGCAGCTTTTAATCAAAAATTACAAAAGACTACCCAGAGGAATCATTTTCTTTCTTCTCATGTCTTAATGATCGAGAAGCAACTAAACTCACACTGGTGATGCATCAATGAAGGCTGTATTTGCTCACGGATCTGATGCTAATATTAACTAGCAAGCCAAATGGCTTTAGATAACTGTACACGATGAAGTCAGCTCACTGCAAAGTTTAAAGTAGTCTGTTATTGTTCTATAGTGACAGAGACAGCCCAGCATACCGTGAGAAGAAAAGGTCTGGTCAAACAAAGAAACAGCCGAGGCTGAGAATCAATCCAACTTTGGCCTCGTGGGGCCAACGTCTGTGATTTCCAGTCATGCTGTCGTGCACACGAGCGTCATATTGACAAAAAGAGCGCACATTGTCCTGACACCGATGTGAGATCCTTTCCAGGAGGACAGCAGCGGTACCTGGAGACAGAGGGCCGGCGCTGGCAGGTGGAGATGCTAAAATCTTGACATTTAAAAAAGTATCAGTGGTATTTCAGACTGAGTCATGTGAGGTAAAAAAAAAAGTGTCTGTATTGCAAATTACAGCACTACAGCATTTTTCAACAAGACGACCTTGTAGAAGAAGCCACCTCTAAACATTTGAGATGTAAGGTTTCATAAATGGCTACATTTGTGAGCTTGTACGTTCGATTCACACAGTTGACTGTAGAAAGAGACGCAAGAAGACATTACCTGCACTCCCAAAATGTGACTGGTGCCTGGTGAAGATGACTAAAGACACGACCATTCAACATCTCAAGGTATCCATTTAAACAGTGGTCACTTTCCATTACAGCAGCCCAAATCTCTTTACCCCAGCAAACCCGTGAGGCCAGAGCACACAGCTCTCAGGTGAGTCGGAGCGGCGAGATCAAACGAGCTCCCGGGCAGCTTAAAGAGATTAAAGAGAGAAAGACAGGTGGACAAAAAGGGAGTCTAAAGGAGTCTGTCAGCCTGTTTAAGGAGGCCATGTGATTTTTCAACACCAGCCGGTCGGGTTTGAGCATCTTGTGCTCGGCTCAGACACTGTGTGGTAAATTATGGAGAGGGAAAGAAGACTGAGACATGAAAGGTAATAAAAAAACAGAGACACAGAGAGCGCAGCATCGCTGCAGACAGCATGAAATCACGTTTGACCACTGTGCTGATAAAATCCACAGAGCTGACAACAACCTACAGAGGAATTATTAATGAAGTCATCATCTGCATATATATTACAGAAAAGCTGATTGTAAACCACTTGCCGTTGCTTTTTATTATCCAGAGATAATTAACTGAAGTTTTTTCTTCGTCAACTACAATTATGAGAAATATATTCCCTCCTCTGCACCTCAGCTGCACCACACTGAACTCCTCTATCAGCCTCAAGTCTCATGTTTAACCTGCAATACTCACGTTTTAATTTCAAAACATCACTTTCGTACAGAGTCAAAAAAAGAACATTTAGTATGCATCCTGGTCGTGTCGAGTTATAAAATCCTAGCACACCCCGGAGCAGCGCTGTCAGTCAAAGAGTCAATCCCACTGGGCAGCAGCAGAGAAAGTAACCTGTGCCGGCGTCTGGTTTAAAAAGGAGTTTAGCCGACTTCGCTGCATTCAGCGCCGGAGCTGAGCGCATCGGAGCGGCTAACAGAAACCAGCCGCACTGCTCTCCAGTTTCCATCACACTTGTCTATTTCCATCACAGTTAGATTTGCAGTTAGGTAATTCTGAGAAAAGACTTACAAACTGCTGTGCTGTTATCTCTCATTGCTCTGTGTGTATGAGACAGTGAGGAAACAAAAAAGGTGATTGAAGGTGATTCAATTGACAAAATTAAAGTTGATTTGAAATAAGAACCAAAAAGATTGCTCGCTCACTTTTCCTCATACCCTTTTATTAGTGAAATCCTTACCCGTACTGTGAGATACAACCAACTTAAACTTGACTTGTTCAAGAACAGCTGATTTCAATGAGATGAAATGAATCTCTGCAGGTTCATGATCACGAGTGCCCCCTTCCACATTGTTTTTCATTGTCATTTAAGACATTGTTATGGTTGCGTTACATAGCACATTTTGAGCTGTGAAAGTCATCATCAGTCCAACGCTGACAACATGAGCTCACACACTTAACTTTGACTCAACAACAGAGCTGAAATTTCAACTGTCAGACAAAACTGCATGGCAGTCGACATAACTTTATCACAATGCTGTATTATATTTGACTTTCTTACAACTCTTTGTTTTTCCAATCATTTTCCAATCCAAGGGTGGAAAGCTGAAAAGCAGAAAACGTCCAGGTTTCATGGATGCACGGGAAACTTGAGTCACTCCAGGGAAAGTGCTGAGTAAACATGTGTTTGCTTTTGATCGCTTATCAAGGAGGCTGACAGCACCAAAGAGCTCTTCCACTCTGCAGCTGCACATGTGACGGCCATCTCCGGCAGTTACACGGGCAGCCAGCCACACAACGTCTTCTGACTACAACCAAAACCATTTCAGGAATTTCTCACCAAAACATCAGTTTGTTATGATTGGCTTCAGTTTGGTGAGCAGCCTGTAACTCTGAATTTTCTTCACATATAATTGAGCAGAACCACCTCCAAAATAAGTGCTAGTTAAAACCATTATAGCTTTAACAGAAAGAAATTGTTAGAGTAACAGTTTAGGGGTGCACGTGCAAGCTAGTGGCCAGAGAGACCTTTCTAAACGTAACCATACTGCAAATCATCAAGTTGAATGGGCAAGTCACTGTATTCGGATCATGTCCCAGGATGCTGCTCTGTGGCGGGCCTTACTGTTTGTAAAGGTAGGTAAACAACAAGAGGACTTCCTCAGTAGATCAATAAAGCACATCATCATTATCATGCAGGACACAACGGTTCTTTGGAATCTAACTAGCGGTACAAACAGCACGCACTTTCCACTCTGCAGCATCCAAACAGACCCAGAGAGCTCAAGTTAACTAGCCAGGTGACCTTTGATTTCACCACCATTACTCACTATCTGCTGAAAGCAACTCATAGCTAATGCATCGAACAGCTGCAACACACACACACACACACACACACACACTTATAAACCATATAAGTGACAACACAAACCCACACACACATGAAAATATAAATATACCCTCCAGCTAGGTGCGCTGTCGCAGTCTCACGGTGTTCGGGCATACACCGAACTTGTTTAGTTCATTTTGGTGTGTTTGATCTGTACAGAAAGAGCAGAGTCGCAGCACAGAGGGTCACTTATCACATGACCGGAGAGTCGACTGACAAGATGACGTCCAAAAGCAAAAGTGCCTATTTGGCAACATTTCAGCTTTTAACCCAATGCTAATCGGGCAGCTGAGAGAGCTGATTAATAACCAACCTTCTCGGCATCAGCTTTGTTCAAAGTAAGGAGACGTTAAAGATCGAAGTAAGCGCTCTCCAGATATTGATCATCATCGACGAATATCTTTCCTTGTAAAATGGCCAGAGTAATAAGTAACACCAGTGTTTTCTCTCTGTGGCATCCCTACCTCCAGCACATTAAAACACACACACACACACACACACACACTCCATCTCCTATTTCTGTCATGATGAAGTAGGATCAGACAGGCTGCTGAGATAATGGGCTGCACTCCTCTCCTCTCTTCCAGCTTCCTAGTATGAATGCAAGCCATCCAGACTAAAACCATGACTTCATGTCCTCTCCACCATAAACCTCTCATTTTCTGTCTGCCCAGCAAATAAAACATATATATGAGTGGTGTCCTAAGCTGAACTACAGGATCGGGATAGCGGCTGATCCAGGCACGAATCATTTCCAAACCACTGTTCAATCGAGTAAGCGCACAAAATGATTTAACACATTCCAGTCTATTTCTGTGTGACCCACACCCCTGAAGTGTTGCTACTGGTTGAAACTACATTTAACATTTACTGAACTTGAATTTTCTGCTCATGCTGAGCAGAAAGAAAGCCTCCATGTGTAAATGCAAGTTGTCAGATCCATACGAACACTTCTCTCTCTACGTTATCTGATGTACTATATTGTTGGGCACACTATGGCTATTGAGCTGTGACACATACTGTATATAAATTGCTACTAACTCATTTTAATCAAGGCTCACTGTAAGCTAGGTATGCACTATGTATATCTAGCTTACACTATCGGCAGATGCTCAATATTATAGGACTCAGATCGGAAAGAGGGCTGGGTAACAAACTCCACTTTTTTGGGACCAACCGATATGTGTTCATAAAATATTCTATATAATAATAATAATATTCTATTATATAATCTAATAATCTAATAATATATATTAGAAGATTTACTGGCTTAGGGTTTTGCTGTTTAGTCCCTATGCTTCCTGGGAAGCTCGGACAACACCCGGTGAGAAAAGGCATTTCCTTTTCAGGATTAAAGCTCTGAAAATGGACAAAGGGCTTAAGAGTTGCACCCAAGTTGGTAATTTTCTGTTGGACAGGAAACAAAAGGCATCACTCTGTCTGAGCACGTCAAACACATGATCAGTATCAGTTGAAAACGACTTCTCCTTCAAGCCTCACCACAACAACACACACTATATCATCGGCCTACCATAATCCACCACTGCAGACAGCTGCAGTGTCTACCACATAAGCACTACTATCCACACGGAGTCTGTCTGTGGCTGCTCTCCAGCTAATCTTCAGAGCTGGTTATATAGCACAGGTTGCCGCTGCTCCTCCGGGGTGTTTTAGAGAGGCGGGCTTGTGGGTGGCAGCGGTGCTTTCCATGCCCTTTAAGACACTCAGACATCTTGCCTTCCAGGAATTTAAAATGCCATGGTAATGCCACATTAGTGATTAATACAGTACATCCACTAAAACCTACTGTGATGCACTGGGCTTTCAAATGTTGAGAAATGAATCTGAGAGTGATTAAATGCAGTTAGTGAGATGGGGCGGCCAGAGGAGGAGGAGGAGGAGGAGGAGGAGCAGGAGGACAGATTAGAAAGCACACAATCCTCCCCGATGGGTTGCTGACAGTAGTCTTGTGCTGCTCGGCTGGCGGGAGCAAGGAGAACGTACTCATGCAGTAATGAGCCAGTGAAGTGCTAAGGCCACAGGTTGTGTGTAATGGCTAATTGCTGTTGCTGTAAACAGCCAACACCATTACATTTTGCAGTGCTGTTCCAACAAGGCTCTGGTCAGAGGAATAGACGAGTGGCTAATTAGTGTCTGTGTGATGCAGAGCTCAGGTCTGGCTGCTATCAGGCTTCACATTAAGGCTGAGAGTGTGATAGGGTTCTCCCGGCCCGCAGTGCTCCAGGGGTGTATATATATATATATATATAAAACTGAAGCATGCAGCGAGTGCAGACCAGGCACGCTGAGCTGATTTACTCTGGCAGACACTGATGTGGCTCGTCAGTGTGATCAATCACCGTTCAATCATGGTTGTAATCACACACGGCAAAACAAACACAGGCAGGAGCGAAGCCGACTAATTCTAGCGTGCAGGACACACGATCTGCTGGCACCGACATCACCACACGCCCTTAAGGCTGGGCGATACGGTTCAAATCGTAGTCCTGATAGGGTACATTAGGGTATAAACATTAAGTGATAAGGCACCCAGATCCTGACACATCTCATCTCATGATCAATTTAGTTAAGAGATGATGATGGATAACAACAGTCACACTCGTAAAATATATGATATTTGGACACTGATATTTGGCTTCAGCTCTTTCAAAGTGTATTCATTTTCTATGATGTTAGCGGAGGTGGGCTTTATTTGGGTAATGGGTAATATTCTGGGTAATATTTATTTCGTCAAGTGAAAGACAAACAATAAAGGGAAAGTGTTTTTGTGGAGCACCACCGCCTGTAAAGACTTCTTGCCGCTCCACATTCACACCTTTCTAACTGGGATGAAGCTGCGCTCTGACCACTCAGCATCCTTGCAGAGAAGCTGGAGTGAAAGAATCTCAAGCCTTTGTATTGTTCAGCAGAGCTGCTTGAATGAGAGGATTCTGCATTCATCTTGAGACATGCCCTCCTTTTCTGGCATCCCTGAACAAACAAGAGTACCAAAGTGCTTATTTAGGAAGCATCATGTCAGGTGGGTTGCAGACGCGCTCGCATATGAACATAAATTAACAAGATGAGCAGTCTACACGTTTCAAATAATTATCTAAAGCCACCCATAATACATGCATATAAATGTGCACACTGAGGCGGTTTCCCTTTTTTGCAGCGCTCTGCTCCAGTTCCATCAGTCACATCACACGGACTCCCGTGTCCTCACAATCCTCCCTACGGTCATTCATCACAATGTCAGTCAAACGCTGACTCGGGTCCCTTGAGTGTCATGGTAATGCTGTCCCTCCGTCCCCCTCCCCATGTGTACTCATTCATGTATGCGTATCTTTTGGTGTTTGGCTGAATGCATGCATGTTGTGTGCATTCGTGCATGCGTTCTTCTATTTTTGGGGGGCCCGGTTCTTTGGCCCCCCCCCCCCCCCCCCCGGCGATGTGAAGGTGTGCCGCTCGCTGCAGTGACAGAGAGAGAAGAGGCAGAGCGAGACAGAGAGGAGTGGGGGGGGATCAGGAGGAACTCAGCAGCAGCAACAGGCAGAGGGCAAAGAGGATGACAGTGCCTTCTAGTAGCCTCTCTGTCAACATGATTATCTTTGAACCCAGCTTGAGGTCAAAGGCGGGTCACACAACATGCAAGACGGTTACTAAGGGGAGTCAAATAGAGACTCACTGGGCTGCATGATAAGGCAGTGACAAAGCCAAGCTAGCTCTGCATTAACTCCCTGAAGATTCAACACAGTGATATTATGAAAATCACATGTTCTTTGCAATGTGAGCCGGCGCTCCGGGGGAAGCATCTGCCTGAAGGCATGGATAGAAAATCACTACAGCCAGCATGTGATCCACCGTTGTTGTTTTTCCAATTAGCCTCTCTGCATCGAGTGTTCCTCAGGATGAAACATACAGATATCACTCCAGCAGAAACAAACAGACCTAGACTCTTTCATGTTACACACAAGATTACACGCAGCTGAACTGCAATAATGCTGCTGATGCGCTCCGTTAATGACAACGAGGTCTACCCTCCGCTAAACGAAGAGCTCCTCAAAGCAGATCAGATCCCAGAGGCAACTCCACGGTGCTGTTTGCATTGTGCATGCATCACGGGTCGGTTCTGAGTGCCGACAAACAAAAAGACTGTCTTGTTAATACAGATCTTATCAGCTGCAACCTGTGTGCAAGCTTTACACAGAAAGTGAAGCTGCTAGTTAGGCAGCTGCCCATTACATGACCGTGTGTCACACTATATAATAACGCTGCTCCAGAGTTATTATCTGCTGCTCACTCGTTCAGAAATTTGAATACATTTTCCTTGGATGTCATTGGTTTCCATTCTTTTCTGCGTCATAATAAAGTCTATTGGCAGAATCTTAAAGTTCACTTGATCACGTTAGCATTAGATTTTGTCGTTGGGTTGCGAGATTGGTTTGATTCAGTGCCTGTTCTGCAAAATACGCTCAGACACTGGAGCTGAAACGATTAGTCAATGAATCCTTTAGTCTAACGATAGAAAAATATTTGGAAACTGCTGATGTGCTCTCTCCAAGCTGGAGTCTGTACTCAGCCAAAGATTGATTGTGAGAGAAAAGATGCTTTCTCTCCCGATACCCACTCTGGTATCTCAATTCATAATATCTGCCAACACAGAGTAATGCTCCGATACTCTAATTTTCCAAATGTAACAATATGTATACCTCATTGCATGGAACTCCTGGGAGTGATTTTTACATAAGATGAGGTCTGGGATTGGTTCAGGCACTAAAAACTAAGCTGACAGCCCTTCATGACTGACATGTTAAGTACACTGTTAACATAGAAGCAATATATCAGAACGGCACCTCCTCTAACCATCTAGTTGAGAAGAAATCTCACAGAAATCAGAAATCTCACAGTTATAGTTTTAGACATCATGTTGATATTTTTAGCTTAGCAACTTAACATTTCTGAATCAGGACTTCCAGTATTTGACTTGAAATGACACAATGTGTGTAAATGCTGCTCAATTTGTTTTTTTTTAGATTGTGAATCAAATTTCAGTTTTCACTAACAAAGCGCAGTGTTTCTGTCTTCTCTTGTCTTTGAGTTTTAGTTCATTACAACTTCTGTTACTAGGATTTGACAAGATTCAATACATTTCTATTACCAAAAACCCAACCCTAGTCATGGCTTTATTATTATTATGACATAATGCAGTGCAGTCTTTTCAAAATCCCTTTAACTGCATTACCACGCACTAATATATAATAATAGTGCAACAGAAACAGAACTAATGCAGACTTGTTCAGTGTAATGGATTGCCAGCGGTCTAACAGAAGAACAGCAGAATAAATGCATCCAAAACTAAAATAACTACAGCATGCATTTAAGAATGGTCTGCAGACATGTTAAGTATACATGATTTGAGGTCTGAGGTCTTTGAAATACCAGCAACAAAATCCTTCACAACACTTTCCCAAAGCGTCTCAGAGGATCGAGAAAGTCTTGAACATCCTGTTTATTCACAAGGTCAGTTTTCTCGACAGATGAAGTAGGAAGCTTCAATTTCCCCTTTTCATCCGCATGCTGCATGCAATGTGCTCTTCACCTACTTACTGATGGACTTAATTAACAATCTGTCTGAGGGAGTCTGTATGCAACAAGTGGGTGTTCAGAATAGTGTTTTAGTGTCAAATCCAACTCGTGCCAGAACTTGCTCGCTCTGGTCTGCCAAAAAGTCAAGTATTTTCTGGAACATAAAAGCCTCGAATTATCAGCATTTCAGTTTTATCAGTGCAACAGAACAGACTGCGTTTCGCCAACGTAGCGCCGCCGAGCTCTGGTCTGTGTCCTCAGGTTTTACAAGCACAGTATTGACACTGAACAGGCAAGTCGAATTAGAGCTGTGTTTTTCTGCTCTATCAGACAGTCCAGCAGGTACACACTTCCTTCCAAATGAAAAATCCCTGACTGGAGAAATACAGAAAGTGGCAGGGGGATTTGGAGGAATTTACTATTCGCTGTGGCCCAAGACAAAACAATAATTTTCCTTCAGTGGCTAAAATATTGTAGACCTCTGGCAGAAATGTATGTGCCAGTAAGCACAATGCTATTATGTAAAGGCTGGGGACAATAACAAGGCAACAGAAGACACTATATTTGCAGAACAAAGCTTGAGAGCCAACCTGTGCAGCCATACACGAGAGTCCCAAAGAGAAAAGTCAGCAGGAGACTCCCAGCAAAGCAGCGTGGGAGGGAAGGAGCAGCTATCAGCATCCATCAAGTCATTTTACTAGCAGAAAAAAACGAAATCATCCATCTCTGGAAGTCTCAGAACACGCAACCCCAACACCTCACAAGCAGAGTCCTCTGAGAACTAGGAGGCTGCAGAAAGGCTCTGACCCCAACTGATCCCAGACAAGAGCTGACATTTAAAGGGGGACATGAGTGCACTCACGGTTTTGAAGTCGCTGTGGCTGCACTCCTGGCCTTGGTAGCGGCAGTAGAGCATCATCTCTTTGATGTCGTGGCCGACCCTCTCGATGAACTCCTTCATGCTGAACGCTTTGGGCCTGTAGGCGGTGAAGTTGGCTTTTTCCTCCAGGAAAGCCAGCACGTCAGGCTCGGCCAGGTGCGGCTGAGGGATTGTCAGGTGAACATCCAGCAGGGCCAGCAGCTCTCCAGCATGGTACAGATCGTTGCGCGTGAGGCGGCTGAAGCGGTAGGCGTTGAGGTTGCAAATGGTCACGGCGGGGAAGACCAGGCTGCTCGACACCACGGCGTCCAGGCTGGTCACATGAGGGTAGGAGAGGAAATAGGCCAGGCGCTCGGCACTCTCCAGGGCCAACAGTCCCAGGCAGGCCAGCAGAGCCGCAGCCCAGAGCAAGCGGCGCGCGCTGGGCTGGCCGTATGGGAAGATGAAGCGCAGGCCATGCAACGTGCTGGAGTGAGCAAAGGCCTGCCAGGAGGTGGGGTGTAGGCTGGAGCTCTCCTGGCTCCCCTGACTGCCACAGGTCTCCTTCAAATCCATCATCAGCCCTCCAGCCCCTCAGCCAGGGAGGGAGCCCCCGGTGCACTCACACCTGCACAGACAGACAGGGAACGTCAATAAGAGACCTACATTCACAGCCTATAATCATATTGATCACATTGATAGAACAAGAGAGAAACACAGAGGCACAAAAGAGTGAAAGACAAAGAGGAAAAAGTAGGAGGCAAAAACACAAACCTGCAGCTATACTGATAAAAAACATGAAAAGCAACAACTGACAAAGAAGTAGAAGTAAACATCAGGAGGAAAAGACTCCCACAACCCAAATAACTACTACAGAGAGTAAGAGACGAAGGAGAGAGATGCTCCCTCAGGGCATCCCTCTCCTCCCCACCTCCACTCTCAATGACTCCCTTGAGCTGAGAGTTACTGTGGCTGCCAGCCTGCCTGTGGCTCCTATTACACCCGCAACACACACACACACACAAACTACCCAAATCCAAAACTGCCCCCCCCCCCCCCATCCTCTGTGACGCCTCGATTTCATTGACTAAAGTCTGTCCTCTGTGACACCCGGAGCGAGAGGTGAGAGCCACTTAAAATGCAAGCCAATCAAAGCTGCCTCTGTGTATTTACCATCCCGACTCATCTCCATTCAAAAACACGCACACTCACACGGTAACTCTCTCATGCATGAGTGTGCACGCAGGTTGACTGACAGACAGACAAACAAACACACACACACACACACACACACACACACAGTATACAGTCTGGACAAACATGGGACGCAGATATTTGACCACAATAAAGAGTCACTGTTTTAGAAATAGATTATTTCCTTGTTTGTTTAATGACTAACAGCATGACACTGGCGTCCCTTTCATTTCATTATTTCATTTCTCTAAATGTGACAGGCATTAACAAAAAAAACAGCTGCATAATTCCAGAATCATCAGACATACTTTTCTATGCAGACGCTGTTTTTAAAGTATGTAGGCTTACATATTAAAACCTTAAGTGGGTGTCGAGTCTGACACTGTTAGGGAAATAGATCCACCCAAGACTCAGTAAAGACGAGATGAGCTGCAGCAGTGACAGATACAGCAAAAAATACATCCATGATTCAAGTTTTTTTTTTTTTTTACTAATGGTAACACGCATTCCTCAATATTGAATTCACGTTCTCAAATATCTTCACACAGTCAGTACAACAGAAGTCAATGTGGATATCAGCATGCACAGCTGCTAAAATAATGTTGGCGGTTCAGCGGCAACCACAGCATATTCTCTCTATTCATCAGTGGAATCACTCTTTGTGTAATACAGATGTTATCTATGGGACTCTGTTGCTAGGATGATCTCAGGCAGGCCAGGTCATGCTCGAGGCTAGAAATTAGGCGCTCAACGCAGCTAGAACTATGATATTATTTATAAAGACATGATTTTCCTTGTTTACTTTGCAATGCACTGTCAGGAAATATGCTAGCCTGCAAAGTGAAATTTAGAGAAAAACAGATGGGAAAGGGGTAGGTCAAAGTTAAGAAGTGGTCAGAGTTGCAGGTTGATGCTTTCTGTATCTCTTCTGCATCTTTCACTGTGTCAGTCATAATGGTAGGGCTGTATGGCTGTGTGTTACGTAACCAACAGTAGTTACTTGGTTAATGGTAAATAAATAAACAAAAGATACTTTCACAAGACACTAGTGATACATACGGTATGCTACCTGTTGTTAGTTTCTTTATGGTTGTTATATGAATGACAAAGTATTACTACTGGTGGACAAATGTTGTCATTGATTGGGTTGAGTTGATCCTGTGTAGTGTATGAAGTGTTTTGGTTGCGTGAACTCGGGTGATGTGTATTATCAGGTGTAAAAAAATGTAACCACGTACCATATACTACTATGTTGACAGGAGGTCACATGATTTCATAAAACTGAGTCTGTGTGAAAGAGGCACGACCACAGAGCTGTGGTGTGTTGGCGTGTGTGTCTGAGTGTGTGTGTGCACTTGTGTGTGTGTTTGAGTTGGTGTGTCTGTATTGAAGGTATACTTATGACTAGTGGAAAGAATGCAATGTGTGTGTTGGTGTGCATGTGTGCGTGTGCGTGTGTGTGTGTGTGTGTGTGTTTGCGTGCGTGCCTTTGTGTGTGTGTGTGTATTCCTGTAAGTCATTCGCTTTTGGTGGTCATGGGCAGAGGCGGAGCTTAGATATTGATGCCGCAACAAGCAGCAGTAGTAGGATTAGTAGAAGTGCTGTAAACACTATAGGTAGCAAGTAGTTTAGTAGCATGAGAATAATAGACAGCATCTCAAGTGATAGTAGTAGTAAAATGAAGGCTGTTGTCGTGGGAGTAATATCTAATGTGACCTTGAATAATTGTGTTTACATCCCGTGTCCCAGTTTTGAGCTTATTCCTTGATCACATTTGGGATATGGTCTTTACATGGAACATGAGAAACCCGTAACCTTGCATACCTGATTCTAGCAGTATTCAGGTTTCGCATCATCGGTGTGCATTTGTGTCTTGGTAACTCAACATCTCAGCCACACATTTTTCTACTAACTAGACTGTTCAGAAACCTGGATATGGTGTACACGTGCCACATTATTCCAGTTTCTGTCTGAGTAATCCAGATAGCATATCCAGCTTTCTCCTCCCATTGGTTTTCATTTCAGACCTGGACTAGACAGTGTACTATTTCCTTTTTTGGGGGGGTGGAAAAATAACTTTAGAAGTGGTGATCGATTTCTATTAGCATGATCTGTAGTGCATACTGATTTGTTATAGAATATGGATAGTAAACTTCAGGAATATGCCTCATTTTATTCAGTAAGACTGGAAATAAATGCTGAATGAGAGATTGCTTTGAGTAACAAACCTCACTGAGCGAAGTTTACACCGGGCGTGATGTCATGACTTCAGCTCTCTACAGTAATAATGACAGCAGCAGTAGGCTAGTGGCACTAATGAGTTTGCTCTGCTGATACCAGACAAAATAAATTATTTTTATTTCTTATCGTCTACAGTTGAACTACATATACATATAATCACAGTATATGTAACACAGTGAACACTGGTGTAAACTATCAATAAAGTTTATCATGTCACCTTTCAAACAAAGCAATGCAAAAGGAGAAGGGCTGAAATCAGGATCCTGGGATCATTGTTTTGAATGAGCAGGACATCGCATTGACATCAACAAGAAATAATCAAAATGATACTGACTGTGCACTTAGAAACGTTTATTTTCAAAGGAGCAACCAGTCTGAGGAGCATGTAACACGAGATGTGTCAAATTGAGTCTGGTCTGTCAACAAGTTGTTCAACAGTCACTTTTTTAGTTTCTCTTTCTACAGACATTATCACTTGATACCATATTTAAATGTCACAGAAGATGTGTGTGTGTGTGTGTGTGTGTGGGTGTTGTGCAGCTGAAGTTTAAATTTAAGCTGATGATGGCACCAGGAGGACAGCCCTGTTGTCCCATAAATGTCTTATACTGTGTAAAAGACAACAGAGGAATAAAGAGAAAAATGTTTCTGCTGAACAACAGTTTCAGAAATGCCTCACTGTTCCAGGGAAGATAGAGAACCATTTATTTTTTCAAATGAACTTGCCCAATAATACTTCCCTTGAGTCATAGCCTCTTTTTTTCCAAGAATCAGATTGTTTGCATGATTCCAGAAATAAGACGTAGACTATAAGACTATAAGTGTAGAGATTAGGAAGCAATATCAATATTACACCCATGATAGTTACTATAAATAATCAAGTAGGTTTTATGTGTATGTTTTGAAGAAACACCAAAAACAAATAAAGACGTTTTTTTTATACCTAATACAGTTTTTTTTGCGATTGCTTTCACGTTTGTTGCAGAATTTGGCTCATCATGTGAAAACTCTACAGACAAGCTGTACTTCGTACAAAACACGGCCCTATCATTGCACTGTCAATCACCTACATTTGCATTAACTCCGTTTAGCACACACTCAATCATAGTGACAAATAATAACAACAAACAAATAATGGGATTGAGGGGGTGGAGGGTCTGGTCAAAAGAGGTGAATTTACCTGAGGTCTATTTACTGAGGCTCAGACTGATTAGTGTTCATTTAGTCTTTGTGTGTGTGTGTGTGTGTGTGTGTGTGTGTGTGTGTGTGTGTTGCCAATTTCTGGTATATTTTGCATTTTGACTAGAATGTTTTTGCCGATGACTGCAAGAGATTTAATTTTTGAATGTAATGTATAATGTATAAAACAGTGTGTAGTGTTTTTCAAGGAGTATGTTGTGAACAAAGTGCAGAGCAGAAAATATGTTTGTACTTCTGGTGCCTTTGTTTAAGGCATGGTTACAAAAGTTAAAGGTTTTGATGCTTTTGTCTAAGCATTCACTTCCAGCGTGTAAGCAATCGGCAAAAACTCTAAATGCTAACCTGCCTAAAAGTTTTAAAATCTATTGAAAATTAATTTTTCCGACGGCCCTTGAAGGCAGCACGACGGGAAAGAGCCAATCGGGAATTTTAACGGCTGCGTTGCTGCGTTGCTACCAGTACTTTCGGTGTTTAACTTTCGGCTTCCCAGAAAATGGAGCATTTCTATGGCAGTGCAGCGGTTGACATGCACACAGACCACTAAAAGACACGCAAACACAGGCAATTAGGCTGTGTAGGCCTACCATATATTGTTTCTGCAATCACACGCGCTTTTTGACATGCAGTCAATAATAATAATAACAACAATAACACAAAGCATGGATATGCACATACACAGTAGGCTAGCAACTTCTACCAAAAATGAATCTGCATGTGTTTTCATGTGTAGCCTATAACTGTCTGCAGATTTGTTTATGTATTTTTACAGTACTACTGTAGAAACACTGTGTGTGTGTGTGTGTGTGTGTGTGTGTGTGCGCGTGTGTGTGTGTGGTCAACAATTTGTCCCTCATCTGTCAAATAAATAGTGTTTGCATGTTGATACTAATTACAAGCAAGAGGCAACAATATGTTCTCTGCATTCAGTCCAGATCTTGATTCTCATCTTAAACTGTAGTCTTTTCTCCTTGAAAGAGGAGGGGGGCAGGAAAGTACAACTCAACAGGACTCAAGCCTTTCTCAACATAAATGAGGAACTTTAATCTTAATAAAATAAGTCAGCTGCTTAGATTTCAGTTTCATTCTGACTTTGGATACAGCCTCACCATTGTAATTGTTTTGTTTTGTGTTTCCATAAAGGGCGTAAGTTTTTTTCATCTGGTCTCATCATCCAAGCCACTTCAAAACAGTGAATCTGGCTCTAGTGGCATGTTGTGCTCTCAAATATTTGCTACTCACATGGCAGCGAGTCTCAAAACAAATTTAGCAACGCGCTGTTGTAATGTCAGGAACGTTTTTTCCAGATCCAGGACACACCAGATCCACACAATACAATATGGTTACTGCACAAATAGAACCTCTGAGACAATGTTTTCTGGAATAGTCTCAAACGCAGAAATAAGGCAAAGATCCAGAGGTTTTAAGTTGTAATTGGCTGAAATGGAAAGACTGGAGAGTAGAACTGCAGGGTCTGAGGGGATAGATGATCCTTGGTTGGGTGAACACTGGCTGAATAGTACAGGAATAGAATACTAACAGGAAGTGCCCCAGAGACCCTGCCTTAAATACACTTGAGCAACTGAGAAAATGCAAATTCTGACTGGGACTGAGAGGATTAAAAACGATATATATTTTTTGTTTTATAAACCACTGGGTCATGTTTTGGTATCTGATAAACCTTCAGATCAATGGATTTGTTACTCAATCTTGAATTCCTGGAACATATTTCACTTTCTTAGCTTGAAGCAACATGCCCTCCCTGACACAGCTGTTAGATTAAATCTGGTGCTGTAGGGTTAAGGAAATTCAGGACAGCTGAGGAGCTTTGAGGTGCAAAGGCCACACAATGAGAACCAAAGAACTTTTCAAGCATCAAAGCAATGTTCAGAACTCCAGCAGAGAGTTTGAGTGACAAGCTTGAGGTGAGGCAAGGCAACTTTATTTATATGGCACATTTCAAACACAGAGGCAATTCAACATTTGAAAGACATGATACAAATATCTTATCATGCAGTATTTCCATTTTCACTTTTGGTCCATCATAATTATCATACTGATAAATAGAACCATGATTATAAAACTTGTGATTCCCGACCTTTACGGCTTAATATCTTTGAGTTGTTAGCTGTTTTCTCTTAAAACATATTTTCTGTGAAGATGTTTCCTGTGATTTATCTCTAAACACTGATGTCTGTGACGTGAATAATGACAAAAACACAAAACTCTCAGTGGCTCTTCGTCAAGCAACAGGCCCACATGTCTTCACTCCATGTCACTCAACAATATTTACTGTCCTTCGCCAGTTGTACAGGCTGTTTCAAACACAGCCATACTGTGGATAGTAATGAGATATCCACTGCTTAATCTTGTTTCACGGCAGCACTCCGATGCATTTCTCCAGCACAGCGTAGGCACCACATTAGTCTCTTCCTCTGAGTGCTCCTTAAGACATTTCATCAGAAGCTTCACATCACGATTCCTCTTAGACTTCCTCTGGACACCTGTCAGACTTGTTCCTTGAAACCACTGTAGTTTTTCAAGTAAACCTGTTGATTCACTTGCTGCGACCGTATTCCTGTAGACAGAATGGCCGTGCCCGTCAACTCTGTTTTTAAAGAAATATCCTCTTTACAAAGCAGCTATTATGGGGGGAGAAGAGTCAAGCAAAACAACAAAAAACCCATCACAAAGTGGTTTTGAAAACAAGAAGTTGAGGCAAAGTGATTTTGAACACATATCATCACATATCAACTCGGAGGGAAAATCACAGACTGAGAAAGATTTTCAAGAGTAAATGATCTGAACAGCAGTTTTTCCCGTTTAACATTTAATGTGCATTTTTGTGGCCTGACGGCAGAAACTTCTTTAACATTGGGCAGCACTGGAAATTATGGAGGCCTAGGGGATTTTATTGGCTACCAGTACCATTTAAAAACACTGCAGTGCTTCCCATAAGCATCAGGAATTCAAGGGAGACATTTGTACTTTCGCTTTTAGCAGAATTACCTTTGGTGCATAGGTCACTTATTATCATATAATCTAGATTTCACAGCAGATATAGGGAATTTATTTGTCTCTGTTTTTCGCTTTGAGTAGAACCTCCTTACTATAACTAGTACAGATCCTACTATTTTCATCAGGACTCAACTATATCTTCACAGATGAATGCAGGAGCTACAGGATTACTAGATTAGAATTTGTTGACCTCTGACTAACCCTTGCATACGATAACATTCACAAAGGAGAAAAAGAAACCTTGTCATGGTTAGATAGTTTGATGGTTAAGTTTTAGACTGCAGGTCAGGAGATCGTTTTGGTCTGCTTGTCAAAATAGCTGCATACATGGTGGTTGGCAAAGTCTTACCTTACAGGAAATATCCGTGCCTTTTCCCCACTATGGTTGGCAGTTATTTTTTACAGTCACACGCATGCAAACATGATAATCTCTCTCTTTAACAAACTTTCCTTTCGTTTATCCTTCATTTATTGTCTGTAGTTTTTTTTTACCTGCTTTTTTTTCCTCCCTCTATGACTTCTTGTAAAGCTCGTCATAAACTAATTACAGGTTTGTGGTGATTGGCTGATTGCTAAGCCATAAAGAACAAAACTGTAGGACACAAACGCAAACAAAAACCCCCCAGCAATAAAGGTTACACAGTACTTTTTAAGATGTTGCTGGTTTCCCGCACCGAGGCTCACCAGGACAAACTTCCGTAACTTTTACAACACAAAAGGCTCACAGCAGGTTTATAGCAGGTATATTTGTGCACTGTAATGTTAACTAGAAGATAACTACCAACTCTTCACTGTAGCAGCCATTCAGGCTTTATCACTGTCAGAGCAATTATGAGAAATCCTTATCGCTGAATATATAGTACATGATAATGAAAGTTTAAAAATGAAAGTGTATGATGGTGTATAATAAAATGATTTTAGGTAAATTTCTTTTAATATCATTTTCAGATTGTGATCATATTGAAAGTACATTCTCCTATGAAGCAATGCCAGATGACCACAGGGAGTTGATGGAGGAGGGAGTTGATGTTGCCCCAACTGAAATACCCCTGACTATGTCTAGATAAGGAAACAATACATGAAAATAAAAACAATCTCAATGAGGCGGCATGGACAACTACCAAGAAAAGAATGCTTGTGCCATAATGGGGAATTATATAGCCAATTACATCACATTGTGAAACAGAATTTACTGTACCAGAGGTAGTACAGGTGCATAACACACAAACACACACACAGACACACACACACACACACACACACACACACACACACACAAAACCTCAGCTGCTCAGACAGCTGCTTGTATTTTCCAAATTCAGCCACTTCAGCATGCAGAGTATAAAATGACTATTAATATATGTTTACTTTGATAGAAAGTGTTAAGTGTCTGTGACAAAATGGGGTTTAAAAAACAACAAACATCATATCTGGAGTCGTATTACAAAATGACTGCTGGTAAAGTTAAGCACATTTGGCTAGCTAGCTTAAGTCATGAATCATCATAAGACCTTACACAACAGTTGTGTTTATGAGGACAGAATCTGTTTCAGATATTGATATAGATATACAGGTGGATCTTGAATTTCAACCTTCAAAAAGACTACAGTACAGTGCTAAGTCTACACATGACAGAGATGTGGATCACTAAACAGCTGTATTTTAGATTTTAGGAAATTCAGAAGCACTTACTGTCAGTAAAGTTACAACATAGAGCCATAGTATTAATAATACTGTGCAACTCTATTAATCACTGCTGGCAACTGTGCAAATATTACCACAGCCAAACAAACAACAAATCAGTTTGAAGTTTTGAAAAATGAGGAGCTCCTGTTTTCCAGATAAAGACATGCAGATTCTTCTTGGTGGGTGGAGTGAGCCATTGTGGGTGCAAAAGTTTCAATTTACCTGACACAAAGCCACATAGTAGGACACAGACACACAGGTCCTGTTCATTGTGTAACGTCAGGTGTGACAGGTAAAACTATCCTTATTTCATCTTTTGTTAGCTGAGGATCGCAGGACTAGAATACATTGAACGTTAACTCTGCAGTTCAACTGAACTCCGCAGATCCCAGAAGCTAAAAAGTGAAAAAGAAACCTCCTGAGAGCATGTGCCGTGACATGTTCATGTTGTTTCAATCTGCTAATATTCATCATGTCTCAGGAGGTTCTACCAAACATGCCACCTTTAAAAGTACAGGCTCCAACAAAGGACTAGAAACAACCAAAATAGATTTTCCCTGCTCTGCATTTTTCATTCTTTGTCATCCTTCTCCCTCTCATGCTGCAAAAGCAAACAAACAACGAGCTTTTACTTAATGAAATTTCAATGTCGTTACGGTGACTGAAACAGATCCCAGATCATCCTAACTAAAACATAAAGTTTTTATAAA
Source organism: Nannoperca australis (assembly GCA_036023655.1). Lineage (NCBI taxonomy): Eukaryota > Metazoa > Chordata > Actinopteri > Centrarchiformes > Percichthyidae > Nannoperca > Nannoperca australis. The sequence goes on along the minus strand of JAVQJD010089900.1, from coordinate 55,377 downwards.
TTGTACATCAATGCATGTGTTGGACATTTTTCTGAAAGATAAAACTGCTTTTTAGAAAAATGAAAGAAAATGGAAACTGCTGCATCCGTACATGCGAGCACATTCTCAATGAATCGCTGCAAGGATCTGGACTTAGATACGGCGTGCTCTGAGTTAAGCTGGCTATGTTTTAGTTGCGTGCTTCTCTCCCCGTTTCACAGAAATGAAACTCATGGAGCATGAAAATAAATGCAGAGGGCATAATAACATGCACACAAGGCACTGCATACAGCATGAAATGATTTAGAATGCCTACGTCTGCATTGCATTTAGTAAATCCAAGGCAGACATGCACAGAGACAGCAGAGGCAGACATCCAGTGTTACCATTACTGTGTTTCTGATTAAGCCCACTCTTCCTCTTCACTCCTTTCAGCCGCTTCTTCATGCTGATGAAGCCTCGAGCAGAGATGAGTTCCCCTTTATGTTAATGACTGGATTCTGTATATTTTGTTACTCAAGGATACACTGATTTGTGTTAGTTATGTAAAAGAATTCTGAAAGCAACTAACTCTAAGCTGTGGTCTCCACGACAATCACCTGATGAGTGGTAAAAGATAAAAAGTCAGAGTATTATCTCAATGCCACAGAGTGGGCATTATCAGAAGCATCTGATATATTCATAATGGAACTAGCAGGCTAATCTGAGCACTAGCTGAGTCAGACTAGTACTGATAAAATGAAACTAACCATGACACAGAGAGTCACTATCATGTTACACAGCTATTCATCTGTCTGCCTGCCCGTCTGTGCCTCTTTAAGCAATACCAGCTGAGCACAAGTCTTTCTTTAACTTTCTGTTTATCCGACACGCTCCATGTCCGATAAACAGGATACCACGGCCACCTGGGGCATAGTTTGTCTACCTCTTAAACCCACGTGTACTTTTGATGCTGTAATGTCTCTCATTGTCGCAGAGCTGCACTTGACGAGATTGTTGTGATGACGTGACGCTGCAGCAGAACAGAAGGTACCATAATTATACCACGAATGCAGTTTTGTTTAAGGGCAGGGAAATCTTTTCACCACAGGAGGTTATCTGTGGAAGAACAAGGCTGACGCACATGGGTCCCTACATGGCAGGGGGTCTAGACCAGGCTGGCCATCTTAAGGTGTGATGTCAACATGTAAAGTTTTCGTGTGCAGATATATTTAGAATGAACTCGTAACATCATGCAATGTACATCACACTACTGATTATGCAGCCGAATGCCAAATGTATGAATCACTCGCTGATTAAGTCATTTACAACCGCCTGCCCTGCGGGCAGAGATATGCGGCTGCTATACAAATTCTGCAGCCACAACACATCTGGAAGAACTGCTGTAAAGTCTTTATTTACAGTACATTTTATGACATTGAACTTTATTTCAGATTCCTCTGAAATGAGTCTTGCGTCACGAGCCAACTCTGTTTCACATAAACACAACAAAAAGCAAACAAAAACTAGATAAGTTAAAGTGAGATTTGTGAAATGTTCAACTTAAACGAGGAAGTGCTGTATTTTAGTGTGCTGCCATTTTGGTTCAAACAGGTTTTAGTTGATATAACTGGAAATCATCAGCAAAGGAGTTTGTGACTGCAGTGATTTGAATCTGAACCATGACGTTTGATCTGCGTTGCATTACTACGACAAACTAGATAATGAAAATGGATTCACAGCAGAAACGGCCTGATGCGTTTTGGAAGTCAAAACGGTGAAATGACATTTCAGGATGTCACAATATGAGCATTTCTTAGATGCATCACCCCAAATGACAAGGCCCCGTGAAACAGCAACCTACTATTAACAACAAATGAAGAAGTGCAGCGGAAGGCACTGATTTGCTCTCCCTCGTGGTCTGAGTCAAATGATTTGTTCACTTTTTTTTCCTTTTATATTTACTGTAAAAAGGAAGATGTGTGAAAATGTTCCTTCTTGTGTGATTCGAGATTGTACATGAATGCTTTCTGACTGCAGATCTTTATCTAAATGGGACATTGTTGAGCAAAGGCTAAAAGAAACACTCTAGTCTTAGTCAGAAGACTAATGCCAAAACCTATCATGGATCACATTCCACTTGATATATCATCTGACCGGCTCCAGGCAAGGACATCCCACATAATACACTGAGAACATCCTCTTCTGTTATGACTGATAGCACTGCCAACAACAATCTTTAAACAGCTTCCATTGAAAAAAACAAGTTTAACAAATGCTTCTACTGCTGTTGCTCGAATCTGTCTTTCTGTAAACGCCGTGCTGTCACGTGGCATTGTGGTTTTCTTAAAATTCTCCAAACAATCGCCCGAGTTCAAACGAACTGAAAGAGGCTGCGTGGAGCTCAGTTTCACTTTCGGTTCTGTTTCAGAGAAACTGTGTGTCTGCCGCTAAACCAGTCCTCTGGGTTCGAGGAAGAAGAAGCAGCTTCGGCGGGCGGAGTTAACAGAGCTGTATAAAGTCGAGAGGACTGTTTACCACACACGAGAGGGATGATTTGAAAGGGTGGAAATCCCAGCCAGCAGGTCGGCAAGTTACTTTCGAGCTGTCAAATGCGACCTTCCCCTCCGTCCTGCACTGCGACGCGGATTACTCTGCAGGTTATTGACGGATCTCAGCGCAGTTGTCGCATATTTGGGATTACACACACACACACACACACACACACACGGATCTTTAACCCGCTGCTGTCGTTAGAACAAAACGGTAAGAGTTTTTGTATTGGAGTCATGCTTTATGCTGTTGGGTGCTTTTGGGTGTTCAAAAAGAGGTGCGTGGAGTGCCTCTGAGTGCATGGGCCTTTTTTTTAACGGCGACTGTCAGCTGGTTCATGAAATGCTGTTTAAGCCCCACTGTCCAGCTGTTGGCAGCGGTTTGGTGTGGAAACTAAAACTTTAAAATCTGAACTATGGTTGTCATTTCAAAATGAGATTGTGATTGCCTGCCTAAAAAAAATAAAAATAAAAATACATCATACGTCAGCACCTGGTAATCATGATCTTTTCCTGGAATTGCAACTTCTGATTCACTTTTAGCAGGTGGCTTTAGGTACTACAAGGAGCTAGACAGGAAGAATGTTAATCAATAAGTGGTTCTGGGAAATGTCTTGTTGTAAGTTGGACACCGCTGATAAGCAGCTTCAGAAGTTTATCACCTCATCAAATCCAACTGGTTCAATCCACGCTCCAGTGTTGAGCATTTCAAACCATTTATGTCCTGAAAAACCCCAAACCCAAAAACTACTTTCAGTTGGAAATGTTCAAATATTTTCTCTCTGTCTGTCGTTGGCTTGATAAAGATTTATTTCACCCTGATATTTGATATAGTCATTAAGGGGAAAACAAAAATGCTGCTATGAACTCCATAAACTTTGTGTGTGTGTGTGTGTGTGCATGGGCAGTGTACTGTAATCTGAGGCTGACATCAGTGTTGCTTGTATCTTAGCCAAACCGCAGATTCCAGTCAAGTCAAACAGTGTAACCATCAATGGAAACTAGAATGAATTTATAACCTATGCTGAGAGAAAGTCACTGGATTGTGCACACACGTCAATCACAGGCTGTTCTTCTGTTAGAGCCTAACATGGTCATTGATAAAAACCTGATTTTAAAGTTATTATGATTGATGCAAATTAATTCACTACCTGCCTCTGTTTTCATATTACTCTTAAGTGACTTGAGTGTAACCAGGTAAACATGTAATTTGCTTTAACAATAATGAACAAATCTTTGCCGTTAAGATAATAACTCTTTCTTTCTTGTCTCTCAGGATGTCAGTGTGGTGGTTAGAGATGGGAGAGGGTCTGGGGCCACTCTCCCCTGTAGGATGGTAGCCGACAGCACAGTGGAAGGCCATGACAAGACCCAATTGTCAAGCTCCTTGTCGTCATCATCATCCTCATCCTTGTCCTCATCGTCCTCATCATCCTCATCGCTGGCCAGGCACAAGCTCGCTCTAAGCCCGAGCTGCACAGAGTCGGTGCAGCTTCAGCGTCGGGCCGCCCAGGATCTGAACCCCAGGTCGGCCTCTGTGGATCTGACCCACTTCCCCACCTTTTCTTGCAAGGAGGACTGCGCAATAATCACAGCCACAGCGGCGCAGCTCGAGCGCAGCGCCTTCTACTGGGGCCCTCTGGGGGTGGAGGAGGCCCACCGCATGCTGCGAGATGCTCCGCTGGGCAGCTTCCTCATCCGCGACAGCCGGCAGAAAGACGTCTTCTTCACGCTGTCCTACCACGCCAAGAGCGGTCCGGTCAGCGTGCGCATTGACTACAAGCAGCAAAAGTTCTCACTGGCGGCCAACAAGCTCTCCTTCTCGAATCTCTTTGACCTCTTGGAGCATTACGTCAATTCTCCCAAGAAGAGCCTGAGCCTCCCGTACAGAAAATGGAAGCCGACGCTGCAGGAGCTGTGCAGAAAGCGCATCATGGAGCTGTGCGGTGGAGGAAGCCAGGTTTCAGAGCTGCCGCTGACCCATGTTGTGCAAGACTTCCTTTTGGAATTCCCTTACAAACTATGACCAGCTTGCCTTATAGAGTTTTGATAGTGTTATTTTTAATTTCAAGACGACAGTTTTTACCAAGTAGCGGTAAACAGTGTTCGGACAAGCCTGTACATCATGTGATAGATGTTAAGACTGCGTCGCCATGGTTACAGATAAAAGCAGCTCTGTGTTTTGAGCTGAAAAGCTGCAAAACATTTCCTAAGAGTCATTATAACAACAGTCAAGTATTGGCGGTCTCCAGTTGGACGGGACCCATGCGTGATATTTCAACATACATTACCTCCAGAGACTCAACTTCTACTTGCACACGGACAGAGCGCCTTTTTGGCACGAGGAAGCATGGCAAGTTGGAAAACGCTGCATTAAGAGAAAACTACGGACACAATGGAGCTATTTCAGAGATACTACAACTGCTGGGGTCAACTGTGACTGTTCAATTGGAAACTGTGGGGTCTGTTGTTGCTAGTTTGTGGCCACCAGAGGCCCAACAATATTTAAAAGTGGACTGTGGAAGAACATTAAGAACATCGACAGAGTGGACTTTTAGAAACATCCAGGCGTGTTGGAGGGTACGGTTGAAGCCGTCACATGCGTTGGTACTAGTAGGATTTATTTTTGTAGCAACTTTTAATACTCTAATGTTGTTGAATGTTTACATCACACGTGAATGTTTGCCAGCACTGATGTCTCAAATACCACTTGATGTCTTTTTAAAATCTGTCATGATGGTATCAGAGTCACGAGGACTGGTGTTAAGTTGTACTGTATGTAGAGGCATCTCACCTCTTGTTCATCCATCTCTGCCAGGCAGATAATACATTTCCCTTTTACTGAATCAGATATACCCAGTCTATATATTTTTTACACGTTTTATTTCTGCTGTTATATTTGAAATAAAATGTATTTAAACTAATCTCGCTGGATTGTTTGTTTAGTTACTTTCTGATTTGGGTGTTACTGTTGCCCAAATCATGTCATGTGTTGGAGTGGTAGGAGTTTGTAGGGGTGGAGAGAGAGAGAGAGACACACAAAGAGAGAGAGAGAGACACAAAGAGAGTGTCCTGGACCAACACACATTTTCAGCCACGCACTTTGTCCACGCTATGTCACTGACACTAGGACAGACAGACAGGCAGGAAGTGTGACACGGTAAAGTACAGTATCGTCACCACACTGATTCATCTCAGTAGGGCAAAGTGACAGGTGGGTGGGGTTAAATTGGTAGTAAATGGACTGACTTAGACGCACACAGTTACCAGAAATGGGGCGAGGTGACACATAATGAAGCGTGTGATTGTGTGTGTAGTATTTTCAACCTAATGAGGACTTAAAATTTCCTCAGGAGGAAGTGGGACGTTTTTGGGGTTAGTGGTTTAACAGAGACATGTTACATCAAGGTCAGGGTTAGAGTTACAGCTCGCATTTTTATTTTAGAGTTTTGATAAACCTTTCATATGTGTAGCACGTTTGAAACCGTTTGCTGTGTAAATAAGCACACTGGAATTAAAGTAGTGCGAGAAAGCATCATACAAGGCGTCAAAAGACTTAACACTGACACATGACTTTGTATTTTACACAAAGGACTGCAATTGTTCACTTTACACTGACTGAAAATCACCTTTCTGTAATGGGTGCGGCAACAATGAATCAGGTGAGTGTACCTGGACGGAGTGTATGACTCATAGGATTGTGTTTAACAAACATATTGCACACATTTCCTATTCTTCATAGTTACTGTCACATTGGGCCCAAGCCCAGCTGAATGCTTCTCTGAGGACTATCCTAGTCTTCCTTAAAAGCGAGGCCATGCTTGAAAGGGTGGGACACATATGTGATTTAACAGGAACCTTACAAACACATTCTTACACAAAGCCATTGCATTCATCTAAACTGTTGTAGAGTTGCAGCAGACAGTGATGAAACTACTCCATTTGTAACCTTCATTGTTTAATGCATTGAAATATTTTTTGAATTTCACCTTACATAATATTCCCTTTCCAGACTTTGTTCCAAACTAAGCTAACAAGCGGCTAGCTTCAGCCTTATATTTAACATTACCTACAGACATGAGAGTGGTATCCATCTTTAAACGATTCCTTAAAGTGTTACTTGAGTTCAACTGACTGAATGAAAATGCTTTAAGAAGACAGAGAAATATAGCATGTATTACAGAACAGCGTGAACAATAAACCTAGACGAAGGTAAGCTGTGACTCCATCTGGCATTATCTTTACAAAGCAGAATAATTTGGTGAAATTTTGCAGTTTCATGACCTTTTTGAAAGTATGTGTCACTTTTTCAGACAGAGTAGTGTACTGTTCATGTCTAACTTGAGGTATAATCTCAACTAACCTCCAACACCTTCCTCATACCTAACCAGAACTCCAACGCTAAAACCAAACCTTACCATAAAGCTTTGTGATCTTTTTGGGGGATTTTTTTTATTCTCCTGGGTCTAGACAAATGTAGCCACACACATATACACACACAATGTTGAGTCATACTGAATATAATACTCACAGCTTTATACAAGTAAAGCCTGAGTAGTTTGAAGATATAATTATCTCAGCTTGAGGAAGAGGCTGAGCATTTGTGCAACAGACACACCACACTGGAACTGGAATGAGTCAGTAAGGTAAACACTATTATTGTAAATCCTTATTTTAATAGACGTAAATGTTATTAATCCCCACTTTTTCAAGCTTGAGGCCAAAGTGTGTGTGTGTGTGTTCTCGTGGCGTTGGGGGTTGGGGGATGGTGAGGAGTGAATCAAATCAATTTTGAGAAGTGAAAGGTGAAGTGAGGTGTTCTGTGATGTGCTTATCAGCTGATTTCTGTGGAATCCTCCACTCTGGAGTTTTTATTGTCCTTTAAATACACACAAACACACCCTTCCACAGAAACCAATTGAAAAACGACATCTCAAGAGACAGATGCTTACACAAAGGCAGAGGACAAAGTGAGAAAGAATGACAGGAGTTCTTTCAAAACATCACCTTGACATTTGATGTGAATAAGGCACTTATTTTTCGGCATTGATCTTGTTATACTTTTAGCCAGGAGGTTCAAGTGAAATAGATTAGTCCCTGTGGTCAAGGCTATTAGCTAAAGCTATTAGCCCATCTGGCAGCCTCACTGGGTTGCTTGTATTTTCTTGGACAAGGCTTTTCTGTGACCAAACACAAATGCCTGTTCCTTGTAAAGCAATTATCATTGAGAAGTGATGTAGAAAAGACTGCGGTTTCCTTGTGTTTCTTCAGGATTCTCTAAAGGGTTTCTTTTCCCACCAAGCAGGATATTTCCGAATTTACAGCATGATAACTGATTTGCAGGAAACTCTGTGGAAGCTAGGCTAGCTGTTCTGCTGTTTCCAGTCTTTGTGCTAAGCTAAGCTAACCAGGCTGCTGGCTGTAGCCTTATATTTAACAGACAGATATGAGAGCTACACCAATCTTCTAATTTAACTTTCCACCAGAAAATGAATAATCATTTCCCAAAATGTCTAACACATTTACACTTTGGCCCCCCTTAACTAATTTCAGACAACATTAAAGGTACAGTGTAGAGCTTTTAGCCAGTAGGGCCTCAGAGATACTCTGTGCGTTTTAGTGCAAGACACTGAATGTAAACATGACGTGTAAAAAGCACTGGCTGTGGTTTCACGGGGGGTTGTGTGACCAGTTGCTTCTTTGCCGAGGTGCAGTAAAGAGGATTACTTTTAAACAGCGCTAGCGGTTTCCCCATGTTTCCAGTCTTTGTGCTAAGCTAAGGTAATTTGGTATAAAAGCCCCTAAACGTGTTATAACCAGGAGATGTGTTATAATGAATACATTTGTAATACTGGCAACCCCAAGATGTGTCATTTGTTATGTTCTCAAACTATCTAACAAAACCAGTACCACTGTACATGTTATTAATCTTTGGTTAACAAGTAATATTTAAAATTGGCATTTGTGAAGTGCCATGTAGTTTTGAAATCGTCATCAGTGATCTTTACAGTCAGGGACGTGCAGACTTGAACAGCAAGCCTTCAAATCTGTCCAAGATCTCTACAGTCAAATCTTCAATTTAAAGCTGACTGTGGTTTAGTACAGAGAAAACACACACACGAGCACTTAAGTATGGTTGCAGTACCAGGAACACATTCACATGTTTACGCACACACAACCAGACTTCCCTGAAGAGAGGAACCGCGAGAAAAGCAACACATACAGACCACAAGATGACTGAGGGCTCCTGCAGCAGCCGCAGGAACACGACACAAAGGTAGAAAGTGTAAAGGCAGCGTCACGATCTTAGCCTTCCGACCGCCTCGCACACACACGAATATGAATTCCAGTTTACACCTGTTTGTAGAAGTCAAGGGTAGGTTGTAACACATCTTCCTGTACACACACGCTAGAGAGCTTTGTTATGCTCTGAGTAGATCAGGATTTTACAGCTTTTTCTGACCCATGTTTTAGACTCAAAACTCAAGGCACCATAGCAATCTGAGACTAATATATATAGAAAGAGTATTTCAAACCCACTTCTATTTTTAGAAAATGCATCAAACAATATCAACCCTATGAATCTTCTGTGAACTCTGCATAATAAGAGACCCACAAATTGTCCTACTTAGGTCATGATCAGTGGAAACCTTCACACACTTAGTAATCTAGTATACAACGGGGTGGGGGTGGGTGAGTGTGAGAGTGTGTGCGCGCCCGTGTTCCTGGGGTTGGCAGTTCTTTTCTAATATTTCCTGTGGTTTTCTTGCACTGAGGAGAACCTCCTCTGCTGTTACTACAAGAGTGTTATTCTGTTAAGAAGGGAAAGAAAAAAAAAAAAATCACAAGCAAGAGACAAGACAATCCTGCAGTGAAAACCTCGCTGTTAAGTAGAATAATTTATTGCGGTTCTTTATTTGTTCCTCTGTTTAAGTTCATTGACAATAATTACAAGTTTAAAAGCCCAAAGCATTTACAGAGCATAGAAACATATTACACACACACACACACACACACACACGCTCACACACACACACACACACGCTCACACACTACAATCAGAGACTAAATAACGGAAGCATGTCATGTTTGGATACAGGTTGCCAATAGTTACAGCAACATGCCATCATGTTGTGTTCAAACATGGCGGCGTGTTCCTTCAAACCATCAGTAGCTGCTCTACAAATTGTGCCATGCCTCTTCAGCACGTCAGTGATCATCACTTATTCTTCTGCTATTTACAGTGTATATATAGCAATGTGGAAACACTAAGAGGCAGACTCTAAAAAAAGAGTATTGCTCCGATTTCTCCTTTATAAACTCGGTGATGACTGTACAGAGTTCAAAAATAAGAATGATCGAGTGTTAAGACTTTAGCTGTATGATAATGGCACAGACAAGAAGAGCGTAAAGAGAAGCCGGAAGAGAAAAGGAGGAAGTTAATAAAAGCATTAAAAAGGATGAGGAGATAGAAAGGATGCTCTAAAGAATCTGGGACTGTTTTCTTCCTAACAATTACAAACCAAATCAAAACACACTGATCCCAGTCACATAGATCATATAAACACCGCTGTTTGGAGAGATAAGTTGTCCGTTACATTCATCTCTCCCCTCATTGGTTAGCTCTTAAGATTATTGCAGTAGTAAAGCTTTATTCAGCTGCTCAAAGCAGGAGGGCGAGTAGGGGGTTTGAGAAACTGACCTCAGAGCAGCATCTGAAGAAATCTTCATTTTGCTTTTCCAAGAGTGGTTTTGTTTCTTGGGGTTATTTGTAATTTCTCCAGGTTTTACACACAACTGTGTGCCCACTTTGGGATGAGAATAAAATCCAACCACATTATACTCCCACTTTTCCTTCCTGAAAGGTATTTTGTGTTTTTTCTCAGCATCCTGTTTGAGTTTATCAAATTATAGAGAGAGATGATCCCAATAGTGTTGAGAGTATCTATCTATTTAAACCCATTCACAGATGCATCATAAAACTGCGCTCAGGTCAGCGCCTGAGGGGCAAACCAGCAGATACATTCAACCTAATGTTGTCCTGCTGACCTGAAGACACGGGTGTTATTTCAGTTGACGCGCCTAACATCACTGATCTCTATTATACTGCACCAGAGGCGGTCAGAGTTTCACTTAATCAAAGCATATTAAACTTCTATTTTTCTAAATATATCAAACAATACTTAAATCAGTTAAACAGCAGCATTGACCTGTGTTTCTACAGACTGAACTGCTTTATGTAGAGAATGAATGAATGCCTCCATGGACTGACTCAAGGGACACTACTTACTTACTTACTACTACTCTGTGAACTGCCATCCTTTATGTATAACTACTGTGCCAATATTTCAGCAGCCTTTGCTCCATTCAGATCTCTCACATCATCTATTCTGTCAGTCAGGTTGCCGACTGGTGAATGGACATTATCTCTCCCCTGCAGGCTATGAACTGCAGTATGGATTTGGGAAGGAAGAGTGGAATGGTGGGAATAAAAGCCAATGCAACGAGGTCAAAGTGTGATGATTATTGTTGCTTATATGAAAAAAAGACAACAACAACAAAACATTTTTTGCACTGCACTTAAGCAGCCCGCCCTAAACTGTCAGCCTGAGAAATCAACATTAGCAATGATTTAAACCAACTGCGCGCTGGCTGTGATCTCTCACACACACACCCACACACACACACACACACACACACACACACACACACACACACACACACACACACACACACACACACACACACACACACACACAAAGAAAGAGTTATCCGTGGGCCATCAAAAGGCCTACAGCCACTTGCCTCTTAAAATTACAGATTAAACCACCACAGAAAGAGGATTATAGAAAGCACAAAGAGCACTGTTGAAAGAGAGAAAACAGAATCTGAAATGAAAGAAGGGGAGAATGAGCAGGAAGATGGTGGTACAGAAATAGAGAAAGAGGATAAGATATGTGATGGAAGCAAAAAAAAAGGACAATGGGAAAGATGAGAGGTGGGGAGGAAAAGCCATCACATGCACAAGAGGGTGAGGCGAGACGGACATAAAGGGCACAGAGGATTTAGATTATAGGAATAGTTATTATGTGCATTACAATGGTGATGGAGGGAGGGTGTGAGAAAAAAAGACACAATGAATTAAAAGGGAACCATTAAGGAAGAATGGTTTTAAACACTGCATGAATAATATTGTTACAGTCATAACTGGAATCTTCAAACACAAGGCCACATACAGGGCTTAATTTCAACACATGATACATACCATTTGGCAAAAGTAGGCATGTTACCAACTGCCAACATTTCAAAAATACAGGTGTTTTTTTTTTTCTCTCTGTCACAACCCGGCTCAAAAGTATGTGACAAAGAGGGAGACCACACATAGTCTGCAAGGAATAATCAACATTTTAATGAAGTAAATCATACAAAAGATATGTCTATCAGTAGTCAGTATGTATGCCAAGGACCAAGAGAGCAAGATGATCTTGATGAGCTGAGTTATAGCCTCCTGATCCCAGCCTGGTCAGGTGTGTTAAATCATTAACAAGTTCTCAGCTCCACCCATAGAATACCTGGAAAGAAAGGAAACAGACAAAAAGAGGACAGATAAGAAGAGTACCACCCTGAGGCTGTCACATCTCATACAATAATACTGGTGGTTTGTCCTTGAAACTTAACACATTTTCAATTTGCCTATAATGAATCTGCTGTCATTGTCTGTGCTGTTTAACAACTTCTTAGCGACTGAGTTGTATCAGAACATTTTTCTTTCACAGGTTTTATGCCTTTAATGGCAATTCTGACTTCACTTTACAGGCATAGCAATGACTCTCTCTGTGAATGAGAGGCTACATAGTAGGGCTGGAAAATAATCCAGATTTGTTGAGGAATCTCTTCTCCACCTTAATTTATTCTCATTGCAAATTTTGTTAAGTAATTACTCTGAATCAAACTGATAACTGATCTAACCACACTACCAAACAAAGAATCAACCCAAAGTCCAGTCCAGAAGTCCAGAATTGAACTTATTATTCTGTATACATCTAGAAAACATGTCAAAAGTAATCTAGGGCGAGGAAAGAAACGACATGTACCACGGCACTTACAATAAAGATAGTTTATTTCATTAATTTTAAACAATTTTGTCCTGCTAAACTAGAGCACTGTTTTAAAATGAATTACACCTGAACAATAAAACATAGCTTTAAAGTTGTAGTTTTGTAAGCTGTTTCATACACAAAAATGCATGCATTCAGAAACGCCACTGTGGCTCTATGGTTTGTGCTAACTTTGCACTCGCCACCTCCATTGTAGAGATTCAGGGAATCGAAGGAGGATGTAGATCATTATGCAGTTAGCCATACTAGCCATTCCAGGTGACTACTTCTTGTGTTTACTGTCGGTCAGACTAAGGGACAAGTTTAAAATGTTTCATGTAAAAATCATACTTACTTGGAAAGCTGCAGGAGGCTCGTGCAGCTGGCCCTGCTACAAGATGTTTTGCACAAGTCCTTGTTTCCCTTAATCTCTCCAACAGAGATGGTGAGTGCAAATGGCCACATTTATGAGAAATACGTACATATATAGAATAATACATATCTCTCTTTGAATGTTAGTTCTTTAAATAACTATTGTTCATGTTCTGTGCTGAGGACAGTGGATGGTTGACATGTGGTTTGCTACATGGTCTTATGATGATGTTTGTTCATTTTAGTCATTAAAGCTCCCTTCAGTGATTGGTGTACAGCTCCACTGGATGCTTGTGCTGGTACTGGAGTATATATCAGACTCACCGACATGATCCGCTCTGTAAAATAAATCATCCTGTGACAGTTGACTTGATGGAACACTATACCAATCACAGATTAAGGCTTTAAATATACACTATCTACTTAATTCACCCCTGTAGCCTACATATCAAAAGACACATTAAGCCAGTGATTAAATGGCTCATTATATTCTCTTTATTGTGTATTTGACCTCCATATTTTCCTGCTTCAGAGTCAGGTCTTTGTTCCCCCTTTGATACAAGGTTAACCTTCTCTCTCAGTCTGTGCTAGTGGCTCTTTCTGTCTGTTCTCTTTGTTTCTCAATCATTATTGTTAAAAATTGAACCTTCTCTGAAAATGGATATACAAAAAGAAACCATTCTAGTTGATGTAAAAAGTGTCCTATCCGCCACTTGGGTTTGATTCCTGGTATCCCCAGCTTGGTTGTGATTGCTAGATTCTTCTAGTGAGTAGCTCAGCTAACTAGCTACTTTTTTAAAGTTAATTAGCTGACTTGGTGTTTGCAGCAACTCACTAGAATTTTTTTTTGTCCGATACCACATGTCAAATGTAATTAGGAGCAACTGAGGAGGAAAGCCTGTAAGTATAAATCTGAGTCAGATATATCTGGACTTTCTGGAAGAAAAGAACTAGCCTACAGATGTGTCAGGCTGGTGGAAAAATGTCTGCAAAGCCACCATAGCATGCAATTATATTAAAATAAATCTCTCATCTCTCATCGCAGATTGAGCCAATTAAAAAGGAACTATGTTTTTTTTCTGGTTTCACATAATAAAATGTATATGGTGTTACTGCAGGCTACTTTGAACTTCCAAAGGACAAATAATGAAAAGAACACAACACTAAAATAAAACTAAACTAAAGGTTTGCTTTTTGCAGTAGTGATTCACTAAACAGTTTCCCACTGCGAGCCCAAAGTCCACATGCACCTTGTACACAGGTGACAGCTTGTTTGCCGGGCCTAGCATTTTTGATCTGGTATTTGCACAGGACTTCCTCTGGTTTTACATGAAACAAACACGGCTCTGGTCAGACTTTTCACCTCCTTGTCTCCTCTGTCTCCTATTCTTCTTTGGAGACATAACAATGCTGCTAATTTAAAACACATTTTTGAGGGAGCCAATACAATTATGAAGAGAAAATCCACGGAAAAAATAATTTTGCTAAGAAGTTACTACATTAAATTCCTGATTTGTGGGAATCCACCCAGCTTTTCAATGACGTGTGTCACAACTCTGCAGCCTTTTGTCAAGAGGAGATACCAAAAATACAAAAAACATTGTTAGCCATTGTAGCTCAATGTGCTGCTGGCTCTAAGTGTGTGTTTGCGATTGTGTGTGCATTACTGTGCCTGTAAGAGGACATGAAAGTGTATGTGTGTGTGTGTGTGTGTGTGTTAAGCCCTGGGTTCATGTGGAGTGTCATACAGAGCGTGGGACTCTCCTTTATTTCTTAATGACAATAACATCAAAACCACTCAGGTTTACTCTTTGATCTCTCTCTCTCTCTCTCTCTCTCACACACACACACATCCTGTCTCTCTCTCTTTTTTCATCAGGTTGACTCTGCGTGTGTGGCTGTCAAAGCCTTCCTCTGTGCTTTAATCTGTGACAGGGACTTGTTCGGTAAATGATGAAGGACCAGTCCCCTTTTTTCCTGCATTTTATTCATGTAACAAAAAAACTAAATGGAGCACTGAAAACCTGTTTTACAGTGTGTTGTTGGATCTCTATCTCAAAATAGCTGATTTACTCATCTCTGTTATTAAAATAGCCAATTACAGTTGTCAGTGTGCATGTGTTTGAATGGTGTGTGGGAAGAGGTCTACTGTATCACTATTCTTTTCCAACAGATTGACTTTGGCTACTTTACTCCTGTAAAGCAAGTTGGGTGTTGCCTAGGATTAAGGTCATTGTGAAGTACAAACTGCAGAATTTAAATAGAGTAACCTAGTTCTTCAAACAATTCTTGTTTGAATCTTTACAACTGTATTGTCCTGACAACAATATTTAAATGTCCTCAGGCAGGGTAACCTGAAACACAGGAACAAACTGTTTACTGTTGACTTCAGAGTACAACTAAGTGTCTCATATTAGATTAGTTTAATAAATCAAATGTTTTAATACATAAATGTGAGGAACAAAATTCTTGAGGAAATTGTCTTGTTGAAATGCATAAGGCAATGAAACATAGATAAAGCTTTTGGACGGCAGAAGGAGTGACAAGCCTCTGGGGAAAATCAGATTAAGCATGCATTTCTGCCACAAAACAAAACGGAAATAAATTCCTGCAAAGAGATGTCACACAGCAAATAATGATATTCCTTGAATGAATAACAGGAGGCTAAATCCATCCATTCTTTTTTAAACCTGCTTTTCCTGTGCAGGATGGCAGGGGGCTTTTAGATTCTGGGTTACACTTCCCAAGGATATAATAATCTCCAATGTCCATCACGAATATACCTTCATAGATTTGCTGACAAATTACGTTAAGTTAAGTTTTCTTCAATATTAAAGTGATCCCATGACAGCTGTCTGTACATGCATGGGTGTATTGCAAAAAGGAAAGTAGCTAATTCGGCATACTTTAAATTAATCGTGCTTATTTGCCAAAATATGAACAAATATATAGGCTAAAAAACAGGGTAGCTCACAGTTCCAACTAACTAACTGACTCCCTGGCAACATTATACTTCCTGTTTACATTTCCCAAAGCATTATGGGAGCCATAGTGACAAAACCATTAACGTTAACTTTTTTCATGTTGCAATATTTTTGGACAGAGTAGACGGGGAGGCAGAGTTAACAGGCTAACAACTGAGACAAGCTAACACTGCAGGCAACCATTCACTTTCACACAATTACAGTAAAGTCCCAATTTCACCTGACATGCACGTCCTTGGACTGTGGGAGGAGCTTGGAACAGCTGGAGGAAATCCAGGCAGGCAACATGCAACGAACATGCAAAGCTGTGAGGGGACGATGCAACACATCTGCAAAAAATACATCTTTCAGCTCAGGGGAAATGGTAAATGTCCTTTCCTTTGACATTCCTTTCAACATTTGCAAATTTTATCAACAAACACTCACCAAATACCTGTTCAGCTCATCACAGGTTTTACTCACACTAAAACATTTTATTTCTTTATAAATATTTTGAAATTCACCATCTGAAATTGCTGAAAGATGCTCAGGAATGTTTTCCACTTTTCTGGAGCGATGGAGTAGTGACTTTATTAGTGCCAGTGATTACGACCTCTCAGTCTGTTGGCACGAACAAGGGTGGTATGTGCCTGTGTGTGTGTGTGTGTGTGTGTGTGTGTGTGTGTGTGTGTGTGTGTGTGAGTGAGTGAAAGAGAGAGAGAGAGAGAGGGAGAGAGAGAGAGAGGGAGAGAGGAAGAGTCACTGATTGTGTCCCAGGCCTGAGGGGCCGCCAAGGCAGCTTGACTGGTGAGAACAGATGGCAGCCCACTGTGAGTGTGTGTGTGTCGGTGTGTGTGATACAGATACAGAGAAAGTATTTTTATATGTGAGGGTGAATATGTGTAGAAGCGAAAGTGGTTATAGTATACATATGTCCTCCATGTGTATATGCGTGTTGACATGCACATGTTGATAATTAAAAGAAGACATGGTAACACACACCCTCCAACTTTACACACACACGATGCAACCCATGCAGCTTCACACTTGTCAAAGCCTGAAATTACAAACTCTGCCTCTGCATGATTCCTCATCCCTTTATACTTCACACATACGCACACGCGCACACACACACACACACACACACCATCAGTACAATTCAGCTTAATTTGGGTCACAGTAAAATAAAACAACTGTAGATATACACTCTAAGAGGTTTGACTAAATCATCAATTAAATATTGCTACAATGGTGTTTCATTCTGTATGTTAAAAGTATTTCTTGACTTCATATTGATTGTACTGTGCATCTACAGTGCATCCACACACTATTCCTGAAGCTAACTCGTCATTCTGAGGATGGACAGAATAAACCAATCTAAATATTATTCAGTTCAGTTCAGTTTTATTTATATAGTGCCATATCATAACAAGGTTATCTTCATATAGAGCAGGTCTAGACCAATTCTTCACAATAAGGAAGTCATTGACGGACATCTATTTGCTACATGTCATAACCATGGATGTATCATAAGAACTGGATACCCGACCCAAAGATGGCGCCTATTCAGTCTGATGAGAATTGCTGAGCAGTGGCACTGTATCCAGTTCTTATTATACATGAATGGTCATAACCCTCTCTCTGTCCCCTCATTTCCTGACTGCCTTTATATTCGAAAGGCAAAAAACCCCCAAAAGAAAATCTTTAAAAAGATCCTTCCTTATGTCTTCATCCTTAGTTAACATCAACTTAGGCTAAAGTTATTCTTTTTGGTGTCAAGTCAAAGTCTGTTGTCACATGCAGTCACTCAGGGAGGTCAGAGGTCAACCACATAACAGTATCCTTGGAGCTGGTAGGGAGGGAAGGAAGGCAGTAATTTTAACATGAGGAAAATCTGTTGTCCTGAAAAGAGAGAAAGACTAAGAGGCAAAAGGAAATTTCATTTTTTGCTCAGTGGAGTAAAGCAAGGGCGTGAAAATACTACAGTAATGTCCCAGTAACATAAAATAAAACATTTTAAAGAATAAAGATTGTATTCTTGTTATTGTCACATATTATACCTTTGTCGCTCTCATTTCAATCTACACGTGGTTCCATAAAACACCTTTTGTGTCCGTCATGTCCCTTCTCTGTTCCTCTCCTTCTGCTTCTCTCTCTTATTGCTGTTTCTCTTTCTCTCTGTGCGTGCGTTATTCCACAGTCTGACCCGGTACATTTAGCCAAATCAATTGCCACACTTCTGGAGCCAAAGCCCCGAGGCTCAGCTGTGGCTCTGTGACTCTCTCTCACACACATCAAAAGCACAGACACAGAATTATGCAATGATCTTACAGGCAGCGGTTTAGATCTACCAATATACATATTTTCCCCCCAGTCATTTTGAAATGAAGCCTGTGGTTTCTACTGCACCAAGATAAACAAAGATGCATAAGCCTCAAGTGTTTGAAAGATATTGATTTGAGGATAAGAATATAGACTGAGGCAGCCTTACCAGACTGATAATGTAAATCTGTGAGGGAGAACTAGAAGAAAATCACAAGAAATGTTTTATTCTCTCTCTCAACTACAGCCATGTTTATGATGGTCACATAAAGCAAAATGGTGCTGAAAAGCATTTATCATAATATCAAAACCCCCGAGGACTTGGCTTGATCAGGTCTTGTTAAATTATCAACAACGCCACCATGGAATTTTCACCCAAAGAATACATTTATAGGTTACACGGAATTCAATTTTTTTACTTCAAAATAAGAGGGTTTCCATTCAAGAAGAAATAATATAATTTCATTTGAGAGTCAGAAATGTTGAGACAAAACACTAAACTGAATTACTAAAATTGTGGGAAATTGTAGCAGCATAACCACATCCCATCAGCAGACATGCCTGATACTTTAAGGAACCACGCCCTTAACTACTGGTTTGCGGTGCCAAAAGGAAGACTGACTTCTTTGGAGATTGGTCTTGTTGACTTGTGTTTGATGTTTCATGTTTGAACTCATCACCTGGCAGAGTGCACCACGCCTTAATTAATAGAAAGCACAACATGCGGTGCCATAGAAAAACATTAGATCAAATCACATGCTTACCAAGTCCTTACCATAAACTCTGAGTTATCGTGTGTGTGTGTGTGTGTGTGCGTGTTTGTAAACGTGTGTGAGTGTTGTCTAGGTACCATTTGGGCACCATCTGCCCCTGTTGGTTCTCATGGTAACCATCACCAGCTGTGTGGTGGGAAATGTCCACTTCACACACTGCCTGTCATGCCCCACACACACCTGTTCTCTCACTTTCTCTCACACACTCCCCTCATCCCACAAACCGGCTGATATTCCAAAGTTGAGTACTTTGTAGTCCTATGGCCTCGTGTGTGTGTGTACTTGTTTGTACTGTGGTAAGACCTGAGACATATTTGTTTCCAAATATAAGTTAATGTGACATACAACAGTTTTGTCTAATACATTTAGTCTCAGTTCCCACTGCAACAGTTGTGGCTGGGAAAGAATTAAGCTGAAGCAATTATTTTTTATAAAGCATTAAGATTGTTGAGAACAGTTTGTAATGTTGCTGTTCTAAAAATATTAGTCTATCTCAATGTAAACTGCACAATGATTGTGATATTAACAATAACTATAATAGATTTGTTATTTTAACTTTGCTTTAGTTAAGGATTTAAAGGAAGACGTGTGACTTAAAACAGAAGCCCTCAGTACTGAAGACAAAACTTTCAGCAAACCACTGAGTCTATATACTATAAACTACTGTGATTCTGTTTGCATTGACTTTCAGCCACAAATGTCTGCAAACACGGCAGGTGGTAGTAATGTCCCCTCTGGCCCCCTAAAGTCACCGAACCTTAACCACGACTACGGCTGGATTCCAGGAGATGTAAGTTTGTTAACATACAAACTATGATTTCAACAAGACCATGATGGTTTGATCACTATCATTAGTCTGCTGAGAAGTTGACTATCATAAGACAAATTCTCAACATAAAAGGGCAATGTGCAAGTCAAAGTCAAAAACAGCACAAGAACATAACATTTTATTTCACGGCTCTGTAAATTCTGAAGATCTCCCTGGGAAGTTTCCTGGAAAGAACCATGTAATTTTGCACTAAACATGGGGAAAGTGGAGGGTGACCATTTGGTACACTTCTGATTCATTCAAATGCCAAGCTAGCTACAGGCAGTGTACAACATATATGAAAAGTAAAGAGTCCAGTGATTAATTCATAATACATTAATATTTGCTTGGGTTTAAATGGGGCATTTCTTTTTAAAAATTATCTGTAAATCAATTAAAAACTCAACAAAACAATCATTAACTCACTAAAGTAACACTAGATTGTCACTGTCATTACCAAATTACAGAACTGATTTCAGGAAATTTATTAGGAAATTAAAGGACCTGAAAAATAAATGATTAACCACATCAATAAACTATGTTTATTAAATCTGTTGAAATGGCTAAACTGTATGTGAAGCAAAGCAATCAGCTGCAGTCAGTCACTGAAGCCGAGGAGCTGTGATCTCCAATATAGCCACCAGAGGGTGTAAAATTTCACATGAGAGTCATTTATTTATATAAAATGCAAAAGGCACCTTCTTATACTTCTTCTTCTTAACAGCAGTAAATTATGTCTTGTGTATCTCCACACACACACACACACACACACACACACACACATTATTTTGTCAGTTTGTCTCCATATTTCTACATTTTGACAGGAGAAGAAATTATAGAGAGATGGCATCTATTCCATTTTAGCAGAAATTATCAACCTTCTATGTTCAAGTAAAACATGTAATGGCTTCTCTCCTTGCCTTATGGCTCTTCTCATGTATTAAAACCTATCAGTAATTTGTATGCCAATGGGGACCTCTGTAGGTGGCACTTTGCACATGCACTGCACGCACACAACCATTAACTGTAGGCAGATACATATGTTGTCCACACACAAACATGATGTACATAAATTCACTGTTCATTTGTGTATGTGGAACTTTAGGCTTCCTTACTCCAATGAATGTGTTCCCTTCAACTGACTTCCTCACTACGTTTTGAATTTTACTTTTGTTTTATAATCTTTGTTTAAAATGGCATAGATAACATACACTCACTATGCCAAACTCAACTACAGCTTTGGATAATGGTTAATAAAGGTTACTCCAACTGAGAGTCAGAACACATCCTAAATACCAATCACACTGGTGCTACACATCAGTCAATCTCCCAAATTCTTTCCAAAACCAAATGAAAGTAAGTAGGAAAAGGCCTCAGAACAACATACAAAGGCACATCCCAGGCAAAAATCACAACATGCTGTATGAAATAATGAATTTAAAAAGCACCAAAATACTCTCTGGAAGTCTGACATAAAGTTCTAGGGGAGTATGAGAAGAATTCACAGGCAGAAGGGCACATAAATGCAACTTGGAAAGCTTACAATTACTGGATGAGCCATGAACTCACAGGAGAATATAAACCCATCTTTCTGCAGCTGCAGTTGAGGTGCAAATGGATCATCATGTGGCAAGGAAATGATCAGAGATACACAACCAAATTCAGTGTAAAGGAGAAACATGTTAAGTTTTGAAATGGCCTTGTCAAAGTCCAGACCTAAATCACATTGGAATGTGGCGGGTTTCTGAAACAAGAATTTCATGCCTGCTGAGTTGAAACAGTTCTGTATGAATAGTCAGGGCAAAATTAATCCCATCTGCTATTACCGCTTATTGTGTCTATATATATATATATATATATATATATATTTATATATGATGTGAAAGAAAACAGACATTCTTTTGAATCTGCTACATTATTTTATTTGATGTTTTACAAATGTGGGGATTTGTTGAGGGAAGCAGTGTGTGTCTACATTCCACCTTCTGCTGTTGCAAAGAAGTCTTTACAAACATGATTTAAAAATGTAAATCATTGCAAAACCTTTCCACCAGCATTTGTCAGAATAAGTCACAGTACAGAATTCCCTGAAGCTGTACTAATTCATGTCTTAGATAAAATTGCTGCATGGGATATAAATTGTCGCTTGTAGTGACAAACCCACAGAGAATTCTCCCCCGACTCTGCAGCTCCTCTTTATTGCATCTTTCAGGTCATTGTTTTTTCTTTATAGCCTACAACATTACTGTGTTTTTCACTCTCACCACTGCCATCGACCTCCGTTTCCAGCTGCAGGCAGCTGTTTTCAGCAGCTCTGATGAGCCCATTGTACACTACTTACACCAGACGATCATTTAGCAGCAAGAGGGCCAGATATTTCCCTCAGGTGTTGAGAGTGAATATTGGACTTACAGTAGATTCACCAGGCAGACAGACAGAAACACGACTCCAAATGAAGGCTAATGGCTCCATATCTGTTGGATTTATATAGCACCTGTTTTCTATCAGGTCCACAATATCAGTTTAAAAGGTAATAATATTTCCATGTAGTGTTTACAGCTTGTTTCCGTTCCGAAGTATTACGATATGCGGAATGGCTCCTGCATATGATCCATGTAAACAAGATTTTCATGTTGTAGCTGGAAGCTAATACTTTAGATACTGTTAGGTAGTTTAATTTATTAGAAAGCCCCATCATTTATGAGATTTTCCTATTTTTTACAAAACACTTCCATAGAGTTTTGGGACTCACAAGTGACAGGTTGTCAAAAAGGATGTCCTGACTTTCGGTTATTGGTATGTTCAAGCTACAAAAACCATTGAATCCTACATTACCCATAATGCAAACAATAGCATAATTTCATTTGACCCTGCCTGCCTGGTTAATGTCTTTCAAACTCCAAAGTAACCAGTATAGCAGTCAAAAGAATGAATAAAGTACTATGTTAGTACTAGTATAAAGTACTATAATTTCCACTATAAAAGTGGAGTAGAAGCATAAAGTGTGAGAAACAAGAAATATTTCAGTAAGATACCTCAGAATTGTATCTGACTAAACACTCTTTCCCCCACTGGTTTTTAAAATAAGTCGCAGCACAAAATTCCTTAATGATATTATGATTATAAAAAAAGGTGCTGTTTTGACAACTAATTCAATTATTCTCAATCACATTGTTTTTGCTTATTAAAATGACTGAGAACACGTCGTACTTAAAATAGGTTGTTGAAGTGGAAGAAAACCTGTCCTCATCCAGATTTTACCATCCAGTCTGAGCTGAAACATGGAGCCTCCGGTTTCAAACACTCCTCCTCTATATCCTCTTGGCTATATCAAGGGATAAATCAAATGATCTTAGATTAAAGAAAATGAAGTTCGGGAGTGCAGATGAAAAACTGGCAGCAGATGAACTGTTGAAAACCATCACTGTGTATCTGCTGTGTTCCTTTTCTGTCCCAAACCAAGCTGGCAATAACACCCACATCACACTTGAAGAGGCCTTTACCTTCTGTTGTGCTGCTGTGCCGCAGAGACTCTTAGATCTCCTAGCAAATTATGCATTCCCCTAAATACATGTGACTGGAGCTATTAAAGCTAATGTGCTGGTTGCGCTTTTTTTATCCACAAAACTAAAAGCTTTATTTAAGTTGGCACGTATATTGCATCTCTAATGTTGCTGTTGAAAGCCAGCTCATGTCATCTTAATAGACAGGGAAGAGACACACTTTACTTGAGGCTGCCACAGAAACAGAGATGAGATGAGGAGTGAACTGAAATTATAAATTAGTAAAATAAGATTAAGCTTTTGTAAATATGCAAATTTAAATGGTGTTAATGAATAAGAAATACATGAATTAGTGTATGATTAATTTGAGTTGCTGTTTTACAATAAGCCATTCATCTGAATCAAGTGATTTGCAGCAACATTTATGATACAGTCAATGAATGAACTTTCATGGACTAAATATTTATTATTGGTTTAAAGGGGAATAAAGAAAACACAGGTTATAATGAATTTCATTTCAAAAAAGCACTTGATCTTTGATCTTGATCTTCACACACAGAACTCAGGAGGAACTAATTCTTGGAGTTGTATCTTTCAAGTAGTTACCTGTACATCTATTTGTCATGTGATTTATTTAATAGTGATGAATAGACCTCACACCAAGTCAATTTTATATAATTAATATTAGTAAACTGAATATCTTTAGGTTTTGAACTTTTGGTCGTACAGAGCCAGACATTTGAAGACGTTAACTGTGAGCTCTTGAACTTGTGATGCATATTTTTACCATCTGCAGACCTTTTCTTTACCAAACAATTAATCGTGAAAGTAATCAGGAAATTAAGTAATAATGAAAATGATTAGTCGTTACACTATAATAACAGTACAGATTTACAGATTCCAATTTTGCCACAGATTCTACTTGTCTAACTACTTAATTAGGTATTTATTCTAGAGAGGAGAATAAACACACATAGAGGGCAAGTCTGTACATGTGACTATACATGTTTTCTTACATAACTGGGTTTTATTTTGTTATTTCATTTCCATTCACATAACTTGTGTGTGTGGGAAATGCATTGTTTACTATTCCTCTGCATATTTTGCAAAGAAATCAAACAGCTCTGGTTTGTTTTGAAAGAGTAAAAGTCACAGAGGAACATTTTGATTACTGAGCCTTTAAAAAGTTGCCTCCTCACTTGAACTCATCACTGTGGATTCTGCACATATCTCTCTTTGAGTTAAAGGGTATAGTTGGGGAATTTGCTAGTGTCGTGCCTCTCTCTGTCTGTTGTAATTATACATTTTTGTACGTTTTGTCGCTAAGGTTTTTCTCACCCCTTTGAACTCGTCAAAGGAGGCTTTGTGCATAATCTTCCTCACTGTGCTTCGGTCTTCACCTGTCACTTCTGTCTAGCAACCGTGGCAATCAGAGAGAATTCTGATCGTATTTACCTGTATGGGAATGTCAAGGTGGTAGTTGTGGGGAGGGACTGTGAGAGAAGAGTGAGTTTGAACACCAAGATGCTGCTCACAGTGAGAGAAGCAGCACACTTCCTGAGCAGAAGGCGCAGAGGATTGTACATCTGTCAGCTTGCATGTGTACACAGACAAGGAAAGCTGCTGTGAGACTTACACTCTAAGCTAAGGGCTCTCCAGTGACAGCATATATTTATTAACATTGACATGTACAACGAAGTCATGCTGTGCGTTTTCATTTTGCAGGAGCGTAGCGCTGTTTACACGTTACTGAACATTACACCAGAGCTTCAGCATTACATATTCTCTGTCCCATATAATCTAACATGACTAATACTTCAGTGACTAATAACTTGACCTTTCTTGATTTATCTTCGTTTGACGCATTTTGATTCTTCAAATACTACAAATCACGCACAAGTGCTTTGTGTAATTAATACATTAATCATTTTTTCATGTGCTGTTTGATTTGTGATACTTATTGCTGAATTTTGGCCCAAGGACAACTATGAGTTGTTTTTTTTATCCTTGACTGAACTTCTAAACAGCCATCAAATGCGAGCAGCAGATTACAAATTACTGCAGATCTTTTTTAGCACACTATGACTTTATCTCTTAGCGATCCGCTGTAGCAGAAAACATTAGCTGTAATTGTGGTTTAGTTCTCAAAGCTGTCAGAAAGTCTTTTGTCATGTGAAAACAGTGTGATTGAAAATGAAAGGAAAAACTGGGCAACAGACAATTACAGTTCATGGTGAGATGGACATGACAAGGTCTGCACCAAATGTCATGGCAATCCACCCTTAAATGTCAACCTCATGGTGATGTTAGAGGAAAAGTCAGGAGATCACCAAAGTCAGTAGGTCACCCTTTGCGGACCATGATGTCCTGTACTAAATTTCATGGCAATTTATTTATTAGTTGTTGAGACATTTCAGATCTAAGTGGCGACCAACAGGTCGACACTGCCGTTCAGTAGAAGCCTGATTTAGCATATTGCTAATGATTAAATATTCAATCTGTATAAGCCAAACCGGGAGGCATTCATAATGTGTTGCATGCCCTTTTGCCCTCCATAAACGTTGCTGCAGACAAGCAAGTTGTGCTGAACCAAACCATGTGAGGAGTTATGTGTGGAAGCAGTTTCTATTTGGGCCTGAACGACAAGCTAAAGAGACAGAGCAGAGGAAGCAGAGAAAAAAGTCTGGGAGAGTGATCTTACTTGATGAACATTTTTATATAATATGTAATCTCATTATTATTATTATTATTATCACGCCGACCCAGAAAACGGGGAGGGGAATGGAAACACACACAGGGAGAGACAAGACACAAAACCAAGACCATGACAATATAGTTGTAGTATGGCTGCTGATTATACATATTGCAAGAATATAGCTCAATTAAATTTGATTAACTCTTTATATTAACAAAACAAACTATTATTTTAGTAGAAAATGGTAGAAAACTGATGTTCTTATGTTGACGTTTGCTTCTTCTGTTGCTATAGAAATGAGGATTCTATACTGAATTAAAGGATTCAATTATTTCTATATGATGCATTATGATTATGATGACGTGTTGAAAGAATTGAAGCAACACTAACAAAAAATCATCACAATGACAAATCATTCAAGAGGTGCAGTGTAGAAAAGCAAGAGCTCCAACCAAAGGATAAACTACTACAGGCAATGAAAAGACTACTGCAGCGGAAAGATTGGGGGAAACTGAAATTATTGAGATTATTCTGTAAATGGGGCGCCAACAGCAAGAAAAGAAATGGAACACATAGGAGAAGAAGAGGCACCAACCAAAGAAAAAGTCCAAAATGAAAAACTGTGGGAAAATAAGGATGAGCTCAACAGACAGAAATGGAGAAGTAGTGAGGAAGAAATGCTGAATGAAGTAAGTAAAAGGGAGAGGAATGTTTAGACGAAAGGAGTTGAAGAACAGTTGAAGAAGTTTCTTGATGACCTCAACACTTCAAAAATCTTTGCAAGCGAACAAGTGAACTAGAGAGGCAGATGAAAGAAGAGAGGGATGAAAAGAATAATAAAACAGCTTAATGGGAGCTAAAGAAAGCATCTGAGCAAATGGAGAGATGGAGGGAGAGGCTGGGACGGTTTTGAAAGACAAGAGAGGGAGGAGACACACAGACAGGAAAGGGAGGAAATGAGGGAGACCTGTGAAGGAGAGGCCAGAGATGAAGAAGGAGAAAAACCCTGATGAAGGCGATTCCCCACATCATGATCTCAAAGACAGATGGAGAAAAACTTTGACAGGTGGAGAGGTAGGAGAGGGACAGATAGAAAGCAATCCAGGAGGAAAGTTTAGAGGAGATATGTGAATGTTTTTCAGTGCTGGAGGAGATTAAACTGAAAGTGCTGACAATAAAACAAAAAACAAAACAGGCAGAAATGAAGAAGGATGAATATATATAAAAAACTGGTCATTAATGTATTAATGTGACTGTAACTACAAGTGGAAAAATGTAATTCCCCTAAAAAGACTATACCAGTTCTCCTATTTAATAGGTAAAATCGCCATTTCAGCAATGTAACGCTTAAACCTTCAAACATTTATTCCTTTTGATGATTCTTTACGTCCCCAGACAGAGGCATTTGTGTTATGTGTATTCCAGGATGAACGTCAATGTACTTCTGCTAGATTAATCTGACAGGTTTGGATTAAACAGAGGCAGAGGGTGTTTGAAAAAGGAGCGGTGGCAATTATGTATTCATCTCTGGGAACAAAGAGTTGGAATTAGATGGACAGTTATATCAGGATTTATTCGTGCAGCTGATTGGTTGGTAAAGACACTGAATAATACATTTTATTTGTGACAACAGTGTAAGAATTGTAGAAACAGATGCTGAGATTCTTATTGTTTGACTTTGTTTATTGACATCTTCTATAAATCATAATAATAACTGAGTTTGTTCTGTTTCTTCAGTTTAGATTTTTACATGTTGTTATTACAATACCTTCTTAGCCATATACTGTCCTCTGTCGATGCTTTACTGCCAAGTTAATCGTTATTTGACAATGTCTAAGGAGTGGCCAAAGCACAGAGGGGTATGAATGAGTCTGCTAAAGAAAAAACATTTTTTTGTCCTATACCATGCTGTTTGAGAGAAAATGTGAACATATTCATCTTGGCCACCGAAGGCCCAAGACACTCACAAACATGAAAAAGCAGTTGAAACAACATGACAAACTAAATCTGATTTATGGACCAAATACATGTAATTTCATTGTAGCAAGTGTCTTTCCAATAATGCTGACTACTGTCAAAGTGCCCACAAGGTCAGAGGAGCTGCTCTCTGCACTGATGTCTGGATTGGATACAAATAAAAGTTATAGCTATAAAAAGAGATTAGATTCAATGAGTTCACAGATATTGTTAATTAAGATTAGACATACCCCAGTTAATGATTATAAAATCTTACAGCCTACTTAATGCATGCAACAATTACACATCTGCAGAAGTCATCAATAACACTGAAATTATTTATTATGCTCTTAACCACAAAAAGCTTCAGCTTTAAAATTAAATTAAAGCTGAATGGGGATTTCCTTTAGCATCTACTGGATGAGTTATTTACATTCTAGCACAATCAGAATGCTAAAGGAATTCTTGTAGGTCAGTACTGAGGCTGTAAGTACACGGTTACAGTATAGCCTACATTAACGCATCATAAATCTGTGCACTTGATTAGAAACACTAGATGGCAGCAATGTATCAGAGTAATATAAAAAGATATCTAGATCATTCTGACAGGTCCACTCTAATGAGACTGAAATTCTCTTTTGCCTCAGCCAAACACACAAGCATATTACATATTTTACTGGATAGTAAATAGCTGTTCTACAGGATATGTACTGCTGAAAGATTAACGGAGAAAAAGGAGAAATGAACTCCTTTTTCGTTGATTTTGCTCTCAACGCCTTTATTGATTGGGTTGATTGGCCTATTGGCTTCTCTAATCAATAGGCCTAACATTTCCTCAGTGACCAGAGAACAGAATGGAAGGTTACTCCTTGGCACGAACACTGACCCTCCTGCTGATCTGGAACAGATTGAATTAGAAACCGAAATCAGTTGGAGGCTCAACCACTTCCTGAGCACCATACTGTGACACTGGATTGGATCTCCCTCAAAGGAAATCATTTCCCAAAGTCTGTATTAACACCATCTTGCCTCCCTGCCAAGTTAGGCCAACCTGCTCCACTTGTCTCTTGCCAGGGTTACAACTGGCACAGATGACAGCAGGTACCTTTAAATGCGGGCCAGGGCACAATTCTCTGAAGGTGGGCTTCTGATTAATTGAGCCTGAGGATATGCGGCCTAGCCACTGACAGATATAAAGTGCGGGTGCCGTGTTGAGGGAAAGAGCTCTCCATCTTGCCCCTGGTGACTCATTCTTTGCTGAGGAATAGAGTGGGAACTCCATTGGAGCTCCACATCAAAGAGCAGTGCTGACCAGATGCACAACAAGATCTGAACATTGCCAGCGCACAAGGAGATGTCTCCCTGTGATCGATAGCTCGTCCAAAACTGCAACTCCTTTTTCAAGGATTCAATTTAAATTCCATTTGATTGAAAAATGATTGCTATTGGCTGATCATTGTCCATACACTCAGTTAAATGTCACTTTCTCCGTTCAGTGAAGATCAGTGAGAAATGAAATAGGTTACTATCATGGTAATGGTCTACTAGCCCTGCAGTCAATTTCAATCTACTGCCTACAAGCTATTTCTTTCTGTAAACAAGTCGAGCTTTTGCCTTTTTGTCCCATGCTGCTGACAGCTAACAATGTTTAATGCCATAGTGGGAGGCTTGCAGGCAGACATGGCGACTGTGTGAGAGGTAATTATTGTGAATTTGTAGACATACACTTCCCCGATACACACCTACAGTTTCTCAGGCAGATCCTAGCATGTACACACACAGAGACACGTACACAGAGGGCATGTTCATTGTGTGTAAATAAAGATGCTAACTACTGCAGCAAGACTATACGCAGACAGTTAGGCAGAGCTCTTCTCCCTGGAGACAGAGAAAGCCTCTGTAGTGCTGCATAAATGATCTCTAACTGCCTTCTGTTGTAAATATGCTCATGTTTATGGCATTTTAACAACAACTGGCATGCAAAATGAAGTACCTGGAGTGTGGGCGTGTGAATATTTGTGTTTGTGAGTGCACCTTATGTGGATTGTGTGCTGACATTTACAGATGTGTCTGGATATCATGAGAATACATCGGTCTCTGTAGCTCAGGCAGCTCAAGCAGATGAACCAGTCACTCGTGATTATACTTATCACCCTCATCCGATAGCACAGGAAGCTGGAGAGAGAAGAGTGGGAAGAGAGAGGGAGAGGGAAGAAGAGAGAGGGAGAGGGAAGAAGAGAGAGGGAGAGAGAAGGAGGGCAGTGGGAGGAAGATAATGTGTGTGTGGTTAAGTGAGTTTTAAAAATTGACAGCTAAAATAGGATTTCTATTCACGATGAGCCATACTTGAAATTATATGAGCCTTACAGAACAGATAAGGCATATATTTAATAGTGTAGCCAACAGAATAGAAGATGGCAGCTGCTCCATGTGAACCTGCATGCCTTACAGGACACACTGCAGGTTGAACATTCAAATTGATAGAGCTTTAAATAGTACAGTTATTACAGCCAAGAGCTCTGGACTACTGCACATGCTTGCCTCAGAAAGTGTAGATTTTAATTTCTATTTCATTTAATTTCTATTTTTATTCTTTGATAGGTGATGCTGAAGTCTTCTCCCTGTTTATTTGCACCTTGCCATTTATAAATGATTGTAAGGCTTAATTCATTTTAGAGAGATATGTTGGCAGCAGACTCTATGTGGTCTTCATTATACATGGGGATTTTCATCTGAAAAATATGGAGGAAGCAAGAATACCCATGAAGATCACAGTGTTACCCTTTTATCATCTAACCTTCTCTATTATCTTTAACCTCTCGAAGTTGTATCTTATTATAGCTTTCTTTGAAATTTTTTAACTTGACACATTAATTGCCCTCTCATTTTTCCTCTTAAGAAGCACCTGATCCTCAGAGAGAAAGAAACTAAGAATTTGACAATAAATAGGCTCCCTGCAATAACCCTTACTAAGATTTCTCTAAGAAGATTAAAATTATGTAAATTATGTAAGAAAATGTGCCCACTTTGCTCATATTAGCGCCAGTGATGGTTCATGTTTGTTAATGGAGAGAGTGGTAAACAGGTTTTGGTGATGGATAAGGATCTTATGGTTAGACTTAAACTAATAGGGTCTTTGAGTTACACATGGTGGCACATATGCTATATGCTTTTTCATTTAGTAAAACCTTTCGTGGAAAAAACATTCCTGCCAATGCCTTCACACTATTCCACTGATCTACAGGTGGCTCTAATGTGCCACCATACATAGCAATCTTTTCTAGCAAAGGCAGTGAAGAAAAATAAGACTGCTAGCTAGTTAACATGGATGTAAACAATACAGGATTTAAAGTACTTTTTAAATAGGCAAATGTTTTATGAGGAAGTTAAATGCATGCAACTCATTTGTTGACCTCAATGATACACACAACTGGTTTTGGTAAGAAATACTGAATGTAAACACATTTAAGAACAAATAACAACACCAAATACTCAGTTACAAGTTGCAAGTGTTTTAAACATATAGAAGCAAAAGTTAAATCATTAGCAGAATACTGCCTGTCAGACTGTTGTAGTATATTAACAAACAATCATTAGGCTACTGATGTTTTACTGTATAAGCAGCAGTTTCATTTCAGTTATATTATAGTATTAATTATTAATATAATGAATAATGATCAATAATAATACACCATATATCATAAGCTGATCATGTTTTGTACATAAAATATTTTTCAGTAACAATAGATGTTGGTTACTTTCCACATCTGTCTGATTATTTTAATAAAATATTAATATACATTTGGGGATCTTTATGTACATACTGTGGAACCTGACATTCAATGCAGATTGTAAAATACACATTTGCACATATTGTGTGCAATCTGTAATTTGGCCTCCTATGTGAATTAGATAATAAGAAACACAAAGAACTCCTTTCTGCCTCTGAAAACTCAGTATTATGGTGATATTATATCTATTTTTGTCCATTTGTGTTCTTTGCAGCTGCAATTATCTACTTCCCCTGAGAATAAATAAAGTTAATCGTACTTGTAGGGCTCTTGTTTATGGAAAGTGACTCACTGCTCAGTGTCAACAACTACATTGTTGTATTCTGGGATCTAACAATGCTAACGACATTGTTATCAACTCTGTGGATGATGGCTCAACATCTTGTTTGCCGAGTACTCTGATGAATTGTTGTTCCCAAGTCAGTGGATTAGATCAAATTAACCAAATATCAGCTGCAAACATTTCATTTTACTTTACTTTACTTTAAAATTAAGAGGTAATGATTTATAAATTGAAATCATTAAAGCTGGACTAGGCAAAGTCTGTGCAACCTATGCAAAACCTTCCATCTCTCTCTGCTGCCTCACTCTAGCCCCTCCCACCAAACCCACAACTTCAACCGTCAACAGAAGGAATCAGTTTCCCTGCAAAACCGTATCACTCGTAGGGGTCACTCTCCATGACGTGAGCCTCACTAAGTCCCTCCCACCACGTCTTATCTTCTCAAAGATGACCCTTCAGGGCGTCGTGGCCGCAGAGCAGAGCGCCCCAGGCTTCAGAGGCAGCTGCAATGCCTTCCAGCAGCGAGAAGATAGGCCAGTACACCACATACATGCCACTGTCCCCTATCAAAAGTTATTCCCCACTATTTCTCATCATGCCTCTTCGCCACTTTGTTGTTACGTGCTCCATGGCATCGGACATAATGAGTCTGGCCTCCTATGTGAATAGGAGGCCAGACTCCTATTCCACTCAGTGCATTTAGAGTGGGAAAAGAATGTGTGGAGCCATGACGTGTTGTTTTGTACTATATGCTGCAGCAGGCACGGGAGGTATTGGAAATTTATCACAAATTGCAGGATTTGTGGCATGATTTTCTGCCACTGAATCAGGCATTCACTCTCTGAAGGGAGGTGTACAAGCATCTTGTAGCTTAGCCAATATGAACACAGTCTCTGAAAAAACATGTGATTGGCTAAAGTCTCCCGTCATGCCCTAGATTTTCTAAAGCCTGAAAACAGAACCAAGAGGAGTAGCTGAAGTAGAGGTCTGCTCTCAGACCACCTGAATTACAATATGCTGCATGGTTAATATGGCATCTTTGCAAAATGATGCCAAAAGAAAACTGCCTACCCAACCTTTAATGAGATAGAAAAGCAAGACATATAAGCTACAGTTTTTGAAAATACATGATGAATTATTTATCAAATCATGCCAATCATCACTTTAGTAACATAATGCACCATGCAAAGATGACCTACATTCTGAATGTACTGTATATCGGATACAGTGCTAAATGTATATTTCGTAAATATATATTTAAATTGCACTCATTGCACAGCTCCTCTTCTTCTTTTTATTATTATTGTATATTTTCTATTTAGTGGTTTTATTTAATCTTTTTTATTTTTCTGTATAAATTGCTCTTGTTGGCACCCACGCACCAAAACAAATTCCTCGTATGTGAATACCTACTTGGCAATAATCCGGATTCTGATTCTGATTCTGATGCTGCAAGTACATTATGTTCTCTCTGAAATAGAGATGCACGAGAAAATCAGAAATGCAACTTTGTTCAATTATATATTTCTTCTGTGTATATCTTGCTTGATTTAAAACATTTATATTGTCTTAACTCCATCATACTCAGTGACTGTCTATTGTATGTTCTTCATTTCTCTGGTTTCCCTCTTCCTATGTCTGTCCTTTATCACTGAGGGCTGGCTGAGTTTTGTGGGAGAATTAACTCTTATCAGCTCTTCATTACACATCATATTATATCATATCATCTCATATATCTCAACTCTCTCCCATGAATCGCCAGCAATTGGAGGGCTGTTCAGAAGATTTTTCCAAATGGAAACTTTCATTCCCATCTAATGCTATAATGCTTATCTTCCCATGTGAAAACAGATTCACTGAGCTTCCATTGCAGACTGATTTACCATGTTCAATTCACACTTTGCGATAAGTGGAGATACAATGAAAGCTATTCTCCCCCGACACTGTGTCAGGATGTCAAGACTCCAAGTAGTAGTTTCTCTGATAGAAGAAAAGGGATGGGCTTGGATTGTACTGATTTGTATCACAACTGTATGCAGTAGAATACATGAAACACTTCTACTGATATGAGAGAGCACAGCTGACAAAAAAAGTCGGATCAATAAACAAAGTGTATTTTATCTTTTAGAAGCCACAGCCACATTGCAGAAGCAGGACAGACTCTGTAGCAGCAGCAGCTTCTGCAAAATCATTTCACACCTGCTGGTCTATTTTCTCCTCTCCTACACTCCTCTATGAACAGCTTCAAGCACATCAAGACCTCACATATTTGCAGTGATACACATACACTGTGTAAAACTTGTTAATTTCTATCTCTGTGAACAACCAAAAAATGCAAATGCAACATTGACAGCCACGACCAGCACATACAGTAATTGATGGCTTATACATAATTACCAGCTGTAGGAACAAGGCATTTTAAACTTTATGATGGCAAAATCTTGCTTGTAGCATTCTCATTACTGGGCAGTGAAAAATGCATCAACAAGGAGTGGGACAACTTAAGTGTCTTAAATTTGAGACCTAAATGTCAGTTATCTCAGTATCTTTTACTGCTAAAAATTACAATTATACAGTAATAATTTGCAACAGCAAATATATCTTCAAATAAACTTCAAGCCAGTCAGATTACTTTTAAAAATTAACATATCTGATGTTTATAAAGTTTATACTTAAATGGTATTTGATTAGCTCTCCCTACAATATCTGCTTTTGCCAAATAAAGCATGATTTTAAGGTTATGTTTAGGCGCTCATGGCACTTCATCAAGGTTATAGAAAAATTATTTCTCTTGGTTAAATTATAAAAAAGTCAACAATGACTTACTTTTTCTGTATTTAACCAAATCACAATCTTTCCCCATCTTAACCTTAACCAAAGCACTTTGTAGCTTAAACAAAATGCGGTACACAAACCCACAAAATTGTTTGGTGTCAAAGTCACTTTGTATGCTCATCATCCACCCCGACCACCACCCCATGATTGCTGTGCAGTATACGAACTTAGGACTTTGTGGACAGAATTGTCATAGGAGATATTGTTGAGAGCCATATGCAAAATTGTGGAGTTATTCAAATGTAAAGTGGAGCCATTAGTGTTTATCAATAACTTATCATCCACAATACATTAGACCAAAAAAATTGTTATTCTGCAGAGCAATTAAAATTACAGTACAGCTCACACTTTAGCTGGCTTTAGATGGGCAATATACATGACTCAATTCACTCAGCAGTTGTTAATTAATTGCATTCTATATTGATAAAATGAACAGAAGTGAAATATTTATATTTATACATCTAGACATATACCAAGCAATTTGTGTCACCACCGCAACTTTAGATTTAGAGTGCACTGTGCATCAGGTTTTGCCAATGGACAGAATTCTTCAAGGCAGCGTCATAAATACTGACAGCCATTTAATACATAATTCCACTGCCTCTCAAAATGCATAAAAAAATAATCCAACCGGACAAGTGACCTAGTCATAATAGTTCGCTTCAGATGCCATATTTTAATCAACATATGACTAATTTGGCTAATTGCACGTTCTTTGGATATTTAAAATTGTGGCATTACTGCATCACTTACAATATGCAAACCAGGGTAAATCATTACTAATCATAAAATATTTTCATGCATTACTAAGAGCTTTCCTTTCTGCCTTGGTAAACAAGTGTTTAAATGGCCATCTGATGGAAAAGTGTGATCATACTGGGTACGTTCTATCTCATATTACTCTCCTAAAGTGAGACAAAAGAACACAACTTGAGAGATTTGTGGTACATCTCTCACACAGTATGTAACACTCTGTACAGTTTACTGTATAAAATGGTACTATAAATCCATTAGGGTGATGTGTCTTTAAAATGTATATCAATAGTTTTGACTTGATGATAAATATTATCTCTAGGTGATTTTGGTTTGAACAGATACATAGATGTCAGAGAGTCTGTAACCCTCCCACAACAGCAGAAACTTGCTGTTTCTTCAAATATCTTATGTATATATATATTATGTAGGAGTTAGAAAGGTGTGAATGCATAATTTCTGTCTTTTAAATGTTGTGATCAGATATATTTTCTGGTCTCTGTTTGAGGGCTGTTGTCAGAGATGATTGGGATATTTTAGTATATAAACAACAGGAATATAAAAGAAAGACAGATTTTAGTGAAACCCTTAATTATCGCAACAGCATAGAGCCATGTGAAAAACTGTTTAGATACTCAAACATGAGTTTTTTTTGTGTTTTTCCAGCAGCCTCTGTGGTATGTTTACTTTCGGGATAACATGATTCATTTGTTACGCTGTTCATCCGCTGAACTACAGTATGTTAATTATACGTATACTGTGGCTTTTCTGCACTGAGATGTAATTTTTCTGGTAATTGTCTTATGTTGCACAGCAGCGACTGCAAGTGGAAAGTAAACATTAAAGGATACTAAGGCGATGCAGGGTCACTGCAGTCTTTTTCGATGCAAAGACTCAAAACAGACTCAGACAGTTATAATGTTGCAAGTTGTTCACACTGCAGGTCTTGTTTTGAATGCTGTGCATCAATTACACTGTGTCCTGATTCAATCAAATGCCACATCTACAGTGTGGTCGACCTGGACCATGGGTAATAAAGGCACTGCCAGCTGCGAATTCATTCATAGATCATCTGGTGATTTTATTAATGCATGAAGACTTTCTGGGTAGACCCCTACCTCACCCCCGCCCTCTGGGAGAGCATGATTAATGGTGTTCCCCCCAAACTGCATCAGTTAGCCAGTGCTATCTGGTATTTGTCTTTACAAGATCGTATCGACTTTTGGGAGATCATGCAGAAAATGAACTGTCGTGTGCGCAGGAGCTGGCTGAATGAAGGGTGGTAATACCTTCGTTCCGTGGGCGAACAGAAACAAGCTTTAGAAATAGATACCACAGAGGGGCTGTGTAGATGATGGTGCACAGACACCTCCCTGGTCTCTTTCTGAGAAGAGAAATCTTGTTCTGCCTTTAATAAGCGTAGCTCCCTGCTTCTTTTATGGAAATGGGTTTTAACAGAGGTCTCAGGAAGGATATTACAACTTATCAAGCTGTTCCACTGTTTGGTTACACCACATAATGGCATCATTATTTCTTCCTTTACATGCAGATGGAAAATTTACCAGCAAATACTGACAGCCGACTTTGTCTTTGTACTCTGTAAATGGTTACTTATAGTCAGATTAACATCTAAGACCACATTTCTAACACCTTTTGATTTCAAAGAGCTCTTTCTCGCCCTTTCTTTGTGACTTTTTGCATGGACTTCGAAACAGCATTTTAACGAATCACTTTTATATAATGACATGTTTGTTGTTTATATGAACTTATCTTCAAAGCCATTGTAGCTCCACTTGTAACTGTCACATTTGCAATTCGATAAAAAGGGGAAACTTTGATCTTCCAAATCCAATATGATAATTGAAGCAAAACCTTTTTTTTTTGCAAAGCTAGTGGGCATGAGACACATTTTAACTCGTGGTTTGAGAGCTCAAAAGCTTTATCTTCTAAAATAAAGTCCCATACAGACATTTGGAATTTCAAAAAGAGAGACAATATCAGCACATCTAATATCATTTTAGTTTTTGTTCTGGGGTATACTCATCCTTAAACACACTTTGACTGTCATTCACCCAATTTGGTGGCTATTTTTAAGAACCTTCAAAATCAACTCGGGTAAAGGGTTACGCTTTTTTTGTAATTCACAGTCAAATGTCAAAATCTAGAGTCACTGCCAGGTCCCAGAAGTTATCCACCAGCCATTTTAGGGCAATCTGGAAGAAAGAGATTGCATCAACCAGGGTGATAATGCAAGTTAAGCCTGGGGCTGGTATTCTGACAGACCGGAGCTGAGGCCATAAGGGAGATTAGCAACCAACAACCAGTGCAGGGAGGAAAAAGGAAGGCAGACCTCTTATTGAGGCAATTCACATCTGCCCAACAGAGGGTGGAATGACTGCTTTGGGAAGATAATTGTGCCTGGAGAAAGTCCAGCTACAAGAACACTCGAAATTTTATCAGCAAACCAGCTTCCTCTTTTGCCGATAGGGTGGGATATGAAAACTGGCAAGGTGCAGGTGGGGAGGCAGGGAGTGTCATTACCAGAGGGTCACTGCACACATGATAACCCTATCCACTCTTTTATTCCTTTCATTTTGTTTATGCTCTCCACTCAGTTGCGTGCTTGATGAGGTAAACACATTGGTCCCCTGGCTTTTGAAATCAATTTGACTCTGGATTTGTCTCCACAGACACCTGACAGACCCTGTGGGGCAGCTCTGTTATGGGGTCTAGAGGAGTGCTCTGGCTGCCCTCCTTCCCTTCAAACACTGAAAGAGGAGCTGGTGATAAACCATGAAACAACAGCACTCCTCACTAACTCACAGGCTCTAGCAGAGATGCCACCACAGTCTCTCCTCGCCTTGTCTCTCATTGCTCTCCAACTGTGTTTCAGTCTTGGGTAGGGGCCAGAACTATGCAGTTTTTGGATGAGCCTTGTTCCTGTGAGAGACTGTAAAGTAGGTTTAGAGGACAGCCATACCCACAAGTCTCTTCCTAAGTTAATGAACATTCTGGAAAATAATTAGTGGGATGCAGCCAAGTGTTGTCTTTGACCTTAGCAACCTTCATGTGTCTCCTATTTAACAAACAGCTCCACTTTAGTGGTCATGATGGCTTATTTATCCGTTACTTTTAATTTAATAGTAGATTAATACAACCAATATTACATTTTGTCCACTGATGGTAAATATGTAAATTGGTAAACACATTACTCCTATCAGATAGTGTTGTGAGAAATATTGTGGGGAAAATGCATAGATATGCTGATATTTGTAGCTAACCAAAAATCAAAGTGTTTGATTTAATGATATATACAGTACATTTCTTTCTTTCTTTCTTCTCAGCTACTTTATTTTAATCATTTTAAAATCCAACTAAAATAGTTTTAATTAGCAAGTTGTGATTCGCTATGTGTTACATTTTAGACAAAACAATGCGAGCATGATGATAGAGGAACATGCCTATCTATCTGTATCAGGCCTGCCCCCACAGACATTTATGGGCTTTATAAATGATGAAAAGCCCTGGTCACATAGTTATATGGGATTTTTGACTTTGGATGGATGTCTCTTTTGTCACCATACGCGTGTTTGCATCCCTGATTCTGTTAAAGTCTTTTCAATTATTGGAGTGTCACAGTAAAAGAAGGCTGTGTATTGTTGCATTAAAAAGGCTGTATATTCTCACATTTAAGAAGAAGAGAATATTTAGCTTAATACATGAAGACTAATAAACATTAATTGATTATCCAAATTGTTATCATCATGCTTACTTTTGAAAAAGTACCATTAAAAAGACAATTTCCCTCATGAATTAATTTTGTGTTTGTGATAAGCTACACTGAACATTTTTAATCCTCAAAGCAGACACAGTCTTCTCATTTGGGGGTCTGACTGAAATGTCAGCACAGTACCTGACATTATTTGCAAAAGGACTCTTCAGCAGGTGCCTGGACCCAATCCTCCTGGCTGAAGGATAATTTCTTTAATTACTTGGTCACCCTGACACTGAGATGAGGTATGATTTATAAGGGACATTGCCTTTTAAGTGTTCATAACAGTAATACGAATTCAGGACACTCAAGGATGATTACATTTATTTCTGTCATTAGATTGTTCAGAGAGAGAGAGAGAGAGAGAGAGAGAGAGAGAGAGAGAGAGAGAGGGGCGTGAACTCATGGTTCTCTTTAACAGCCCTGAGGTGATTACTGGTTGTAAATAATTCCTAATATTTATAGTAGTTTGAGGCTATTTTGCTACTGCTTTGTACCTCTACATGTACAGTGCACAGGTATGTACGTCAAGTTCACACCTGCTCTCTGGCAAGGCATTCTGGGAAATGAAAAAAAAAGTTAATTAAGCATGCAGAGTACATGAGTCAGGTTGAAAGGAGACCATCCTCCTAAGAAATATGAAAGCATCATTTTTTTTGGGCAAATACCTGCATGTCCTCTTGCAGTATGCTTCCTATTTCCTACTAATAATAATCAATGTTGCTTTCTTTCAACCATGACAACCACAACTTTAACCAAGTGTTCATTATTTGAATCATGGTGACAAAAGGTTTCCTAATCTCAACGATGCAGTTATTTTAACCAAAACCATGACCTTTCCCTAACCGTAACCAAGTGTACCTAAACCCAAGCAAATCTTAACCATCATAACATTTTGTAATGGTAATTTGTAAATGTTTTGGAACGATGTCTTGATGCCGACAGGGCCATCAGGTTAGAAATTGCTGTGTTTTTCTAAAGGGGGAAAATATTTGGTTGTTTAATTTGGACGACTTGTTGGTTGAAAGAAAGTCTTCTTTCATGGTACATGTGGTAAATCCCACATGAATACAACATTGCCTCTTTCCTATTGACCTCATACACCCAATGATATTAAAGGGGCAGCTAGGACAGTATAAACAATATGGTAGAAATCTCGTCACACCACCAAACACCACCATGTCAGAGTATTCAAAAGACGTAGATGTACAGTAAATGAGTCAAGATGAGAGAGACTGGAACAAGACAAATGATTAATTGCAACACTGCATATGAAAAGAGCACTGGGACACCTTTTTGTGATATGTAACAGCATAAGAATATCTGAGGGTTGTCTTTTGTTTGAAACCAAACAAAAAGAACAAATTGCAAACTCTATCTGACCCAGGCTTATTGTCTTGATTTGAAAATACATTACCTTGTTTAGCTTCCCTTTCTGTTTTCTCCTCCAGCTTCTTTGGTAGAAGTCCAATACACCCAAATTAGCCTGATTACTACAAACACTGAAATAAAGACCTTCAGCGAGTTGAAGCACCAGTTATTCTCACAGCGAGCCTAACAACTGAAGGTGAGATCAATAGGGGAGGCCCTTTCTACATGAGGCAAGTCTCCTGCGAACTAACCCTAAAGAGCCATTATTTACTGCTTGCTTTCGCTGCGACAAATGAACTCAGCATGGGCCCATTAATGTGTAATTAGAGAAAAGAAAGAGACAAATATTTAACAACACAAGAACTTCTGCTCATTAGATCAGCTTCAATGGGGGATTTCCATGTTTAAGTTGTGATGATGAGCTCAGGTTATAGGAGAGTTCAAGTGTGACTTAATATATAGTGCTACACTGTTATGGATACAAGGATTATTATTATTACTTACTTATACTTATAGTATTTTTAATAGTAATAATAATATTCAATAGATTTTTGTTGGGAAAAAAAGCCATTCTAAATAATGTCACTCATGTCAAGACATTTATCAGGGGTGTAACAGTTCCTCAAATTTAAGAACGCTCAAGGCATGGCTTTGAGCATAATGCATGATTTCACTATTTTCATATTTTACTCACTCACTCTTTTGCTTGTTCAAAACATTA
Organism: Nannoperca australis; assembly: GCA_036023655.1. Classification (NCBI taxonomy): domain Eukaryota; kingdom Metazoa; phylum Chordata; class Actinopteri; order Centrarchiformes; family Percichthyidae; genus Nannoperca; species Nannoperca australis. The sequence continues at coordinate 13,852 of JAVQJD010089900.1, read as the reverse complement.
ATCCAGCAATAATTGATTTTTGGCCAGTTAGGGGCAGACTCAAGCTGTGAACCAATGACATACTGTAAGGTAAACTTGACAGACCTAACAACATTATCATTCATTGGAGTCATGTTCCTGGCCACGTAATAATCACTTTCCTTTTAGCTCTGTTTTTGGACTCCACCAACTGCTGATGAAAGCTTCTGGATCTTTACCTGCTAAATGCTTCACTTTGTTTATCGCTAGTGTTTAACTTTTTTTGTCTGTAGTTTGGTGCTGGTCGGGTAGTGTACAGTCGGTCTTCAGAGCTGCTGATAGAAGAAGACAAATGGCAGGAAGATAGAAAAACAATTGTGATATTGCGGGCCGTAAAATCAAACCAATGAGCAGAGTTGTGGTCAACTGTAGAGTTGGGTGATAACTCTGTGGGTTCATCACTACGAGTGACACCTTTCACATAAATGCTCATGTGATCCATTGTTAATATAAAAATACTGATCATAGCTGCTTTAAGTGTGCTGCAGTAAAAGGATACACAAATGAAATTGGCCATGGGTGTTCTAGATATGCTAGAGATTTGGTGTATTGCTCAAAGACATCTTTCCTGTCTCTATGTCAGCTTGGACGGCATTGCCACAGGGAAGGATATACCAAAAAAAAAGTCAATTTATAGAGTTTCAGAATCTGAAATTTGATTTGTACAATGTATGGATTCTGGAAATTAAGCTTTAGTGGGGTTTGAACTAACTTTTTATAGTCTAACATCTTTATCCCTGTAAACACAGATAGAAAAGCTCAGTTCACACTAAAATACTGTTCGATGTGAAATAAGAAACCTTGGCTTCATAGGGACTGCATTAAAGTAGATGGCATCTGGCACGCTCCATGATTTAACAGAGGTAGTGGAGTTAGAACTGTCTGAATTAGGCACACACTGTAGGGACTGGCTACAGTGGGAAAACTACTCTCCACACTTAACTTGCTCATGTTGAGCTGATTAAAATTAATGCAATTGGGTGAAGCTTTCCCATGTCTTGTAATGGTTAATTCATATGCTAGGTGTTTGTGTGTGTGCGTGTGTGTATTTCTTTTTCTTCATTTCACTCGATAGTATTCTTGGGGTATGTTCGCTCTCACCTGAGGAGGATTCCATCCTGTCCATCCAGTTCTTACTGGCAGTTGATCATGCTCCACAACATCCCCCATAATCCCTTGCTCTGCTTCCGGTGATGTCATCTTTTCCTGGGGATTAACAAGGGTGCCCAGAGGGCTCGCGATAAGCACGTCTTCTTAGAACAGCCCAGTCAATGAAAACCAGAATAAGGATTGTTAAAAGTTTCACTTACACACACATACAAGAACACACATGCAGGCAAGCACACAAACACACAAATACTTAGTATTTCTAGAAAAGTGAAAAACATGGCCACTAGATAATCTTTTTATTTAGAACTTTAATAAACCAATGGCAATTATCCAGGGAGAAAAAAGTGTACTTGCTGCTCAGTAAACAATTTAGTTGATTTTGAATTTTGGCATCTTTTGACTTTAAATAAAATTAGAACAAATAAAATCAAACTTTTCTCAACAACAGGTGTCTCAGTCAGCAGTGAGCCCTGAGGCTGGCGGCTGTGCATGCAGCAGTGTTTGGATTTGAACAATATTCAGTCAGTTACACAATGTTTCAATTGTACTTATTTCAGAAGCTGGCTGTACCATGGCATTTAGGTAGTGGAATAATATTTGGCTTACAGAACCTCCCCTCCAGAATGTGGATTAAGCTTGTAAGCCTCATACAAAAAAAATACCAATGCTTGGTTTAGAAGTTTATCTATTCACACAAATAAATGGTAAACCTAAGATAGAAAAGAGCTAAAACACACATTTGTGCAGGTGAGATGTATTAATTAAAACTTCTCAAAGACAAAGACATTTTTATTTTGTTGAAATCAAGCAGGTTGACAGAAAACCCTTAAGTAGGTAAATTTACTTCACAGAAGCAGATGCATAAATGACAAGTAAAATAAGTAAACTGAGTGACAAGACTTTGAGGCATGCTGTTAAATTTACAAAAAAGTAAATTCTCAGACAAAGCCAAGTGCTTGAAAACCAACCCATATGTTTAACGCTATTCAGAGTTACAAAATGGGATTTCAAATGTGCCTTGCTGCTGGCTGAAAATTAGCTTGTAGATAAAACACTCGTACAGGCAAAGCACTTATATGCTTCTGTCAGACAACAATAGAATCAGAAGCAGAGAAGAAAAAAGATAAGCTTAATGAGCAAAAAATAAATCTCCAATTGAATCTGACACCTTGGTCTTCAGTCAATACCCACTGATCAATTCTTGGACCATATGAAACCAACATTTTCAGATGATGCCAAGCATAAATCATTTATGTCATGGCTGAGTTATTGACCTCAAGATGGGGAAAACAAAAACAAAGTACTACACACATTCACACACACATAAACAACACAGTCCATAGAGACCAAGCTTTCTGTGTGTATTTAGAGAGTTACTCGTTACTCATGAAACGTGACCGCCATTCATTGTCCTGTCGCTTTCTCTCACTTATGAACAGAAAAACAGGATCATTTGCATTTCTCTGGGGGATAACCCTCCTGGGGTTTGTGTGGGTTACATTGCCCATGTTGGTCTGTTAACTGAAAATGTTCCTCATTGCACTGCGAATCATTCAGCAGATAAGGGTGGACTGTTCTCTGGAAAAAAATAATGAGTGACACACAAAAAAAGTTAATGAGGTTTTTCCTGTACAACACCTCTAGAGGCAGGGGTCGGCTTAGCAGCAATGTCATTAGGCAGGAATTAAACTGGGACTGTTGTTTTGCTGTGCTATAATTTACATGCTTTAATTGCATAACCAAACTTGTTCTGCCAAAACAAGACAAGCTGAAGATGCAGCAGTGTGAGTGAGACCAGTTGTGTAGAAAAACCCTGCTGTCTTGTTTTGCAGGTGCATTTGTTGCAAACTTTTAAACTAGAGCAGACACAAACTCAGTCTCAAGAGAAGCAATACATTAGCGAACACCCTTTAGCAAGCTGGGGACTATGTCCTAATAGTATTTTAAAGCAGCTGAACTTGGCAATCCATCATGGAGATAGCAATCTCAGTCTGTCCCCTCATACTGCAGTAGACTTACCTTCATCACATGCACAGGCGCCCGCATATATATTTATGCACTTAGTAATTTCGGGACTAGTGAAAATACAGCATGACGCAACAAAATACTATAAAATGTGTTAAATCTGGGTTTGATTACAAGTAACATTGAACTTTATAAGGACGCTTTATCAACCTGCTACGAAATTGGAGAGAAACATGTGCACTGCAGAGCAGGTAGGATGGACTCAAGATAATGTCATTCAAAAGGAAACTGTCCCACTTCTATCACACACAACTCATGTCCCAAAAACTGAAAGACGGAAAACATTGGCTCTTTGTACTTCTCTGGGAAATATTACGTGTGTTGTAAGGGTAAGATATTTTTTTTTGGGGGGGGGGGGGGGCACTCATTTTAATTTCACCCACTGAAAAAGAGCAAGCATATTTACACGTCAGATCAGTAATACAAATTGAAAACAAAAATGTAAAACTGCTAGGTACAGTTGACATATTTTGGAATACAGTTTATATGTTTACACACATGATACAATCTGTAAACTGCAAACTGAAAGTGTGGAAACCAGCCTTTTCATAGTTTACCCTTATTGTTCGGCTTGAAAATAGAATGCCTAATCATGCCTGCAAAGTCTACTGAACTGAATGTAATTGATTTGAACAGAAGGGGAGTGTGTCAGGGAGAACATGCACAGACAGGCACACAGATAGACAGGGCACTGACAACAATCTGACAGGAAATATGTCAAAATGAAAAATGGTGCAATTTATTCTGTATATTTCTTATTGTCTTTCCTTTTGTTTTGTGGGAGAGACTAGCAATGTTTTTTCTGCATTTCCTTTCTTTTGATATACTGACATGATGAAGGCATCCTTTATTCTCACACTGCTGCCTTGACTGAGTGATGTTTTGTTCAAAAGTGTTTTAATATTTTCATTTGCCTGATTGCATCGTGAGGAAACGCTTTCAACTCTGGGGAACAGAAAGCATGGAGGACAGTCTGGTATAGTTTCACACATCCATCTTCAGCCCACACACCTTAGCTCCTCGTCGCTGTTACTGCACCAAACCTTTGTAATTGAACCTGAGATATCAGGATGGGCGGCACTGATGCCAGGTGCATACTAAAAATAGTGTTCTCTCATTGGGCCCTCTCCTAGGGATGCCATTTTGTCATGCATTATGCATATATGCAAATACAGGACAAGGAAATGGATTACTTGAAAGGGCACCTATGGTTCCCAGCTCAAAGATATACGCAACAGGGGAAATGAAGCGAATGCAGCTATCATTTAGCTGTTGCACAGATGTATCGAGAAGTGGAGAAACACTCTCTCAGACAGTTCTGTAATTCAAAAGTGGGTGATAACTGATAAGTGGGGATGAAATCACAAGCAGACTTGAGGACGTATGCGGGTATATAAAGGGGAACTCATTTTTTTCTATGTGTTTGTGAACAAGACCATTAGCTTAATTACCTCTGAAATATAAATTAAAGTAAGAGCGCAGTATAACACCGTATAGAATCGTTCTTTACCTCTTTAATCACTTTCATAACAACAACTTGATGAATTGCATGGGAATAAAATGGATAAAGAGGGAACAAAGGTTTTTAACTTACAATATCATAAACAATTGTTTGAAAACACTCAGGTTTTACAAGCACATAAAAGGGGTACCAAGTGGGAGGATGTATTTTAACCATTGTGAATTCCCATATGAATGTTTTTTATCTTTTATGGTATATCCAATGTTTCTTAATATTGACACAGTCATCTGGATAATTTAACAACATTACAGGTTTATGTTATAGCCAGCAGTTTAAATTATACTACAATACCCATGATGCTAAGACACTGTTGATATGGGGAAGAAGATCGTCAAAAGCACAAATCAGAACTGTAACAAACTCCAAACACTGTAATAAAATGTAATGAAACACAGCACCATAGAAGGTACCAGGAACACAGCAGCAGTAACTGTTAAGAGACAAGAGAACACATTCACTTCCCTGTTCAACCAGGATTGTGAGGCAAAGTGGTATCTCACCTCTAAAAAGTAAAATGCCTCTAAAATACCATCCAAAGAAATACAGTGATGAAAGTCATCTCAGACAGATCAAATAATATTACTTAACAACCTTCTACAGATGCCACTAACAACTATATTTCTTCTACTTCATCAAGTTGTGGATAACTACGTACCACTGTTTAGGCTCTTACACTACATAAACCCACATCGGAGGTAAAACTGTGGCAGAAATATATGTGCCCTGCTTTATTTAATCCCAAGGCAGCAGAAAGAAAACCTACATTACCAGCATTTCTCTGCCAGCTTCACTCTGGATCCAACTCTTTAAATACCTTCATTTACTGTCACCTACTCATGTCAGCATGGTACACTGCTGCTCACTATAGTCATTGCATTTACCTTCATGTTATACAATCATGCTGATTAATTGGTAATACTTGACTGTGTGCAAATGTAAATATGCGTTGTACATTTAGATTTTAAGATTTATGTATAGCTGAATGTATATTTTATGTCCCGTTCTACATCTTTCAGAAAATGGGATGTACTTTTATTCCTCTGCTGAATATATTCATGAACAGTGACATTTAAATAAATTCTTATTTTACTGAGTAAATTCAATATTTTCAAACACATACTACCTTTTCTTCCTAAAATGAAGCAAATCTAGTTTTGCATTGTGATATTTGAAGCTTTAGCAGGGCCCGAGGGAAGTGTATGAGGCCCGGCCTCCAGCTGTGAAGTAATCCCTCTCCTTCCTGATGAGGATTCATCCTATACAAAGCAAACTGAGGCACACTTTCTTTTATCCTTTCATGTGGGCACAAGCGAGCCACACACAACCTCCTATGGAGTGTCGAAAGCAGACGGATACACTGTTAGTTCTGAACAAAGGTGACAGCTCTGTCATCCACTCACTGCAGGTGAAATTGGGGTCTCAGTCTTGACTCTGGCACTGTGACTGGGGCTCAGATTCAAAAAGCCTGAATGACGTTTACATGTGTTAAGCAAAAGAACAGGGAAGCAAGAAGTCAAGGAGCTAGGATAATATCCTTAGTCACAGGCATGTCTGTGCGCCTGCATGTGCGGATATTTGAAGTTCATGCACTGATGATGTGAAGAAAAACTGATTCTATTGTCTCTGAAGAAGTGCAATTATCCTGCATGTCTTCCTCCCATCTGCTTCTTCTTTGTGCTCAGGGTGTGTAAGCTATATACTGTATGAGTGCTGGCTGGCAAAGAAGTGTTTAGCCCATAAGCTTATCAGTACAAGCTATAGAAGCTGATTTCCCCAGCGTGCCCTGCATATGTGATACAGAGCGCACCCACACGGTAAGGTATGTCTGTTTATATGTGACACAGCGAACATCAATTAGTTGCACAATGAGGATATTTTAGTTCCTCTGTAAACTCTGTACAAACAACACATTCTGTTTTAGTCCTGCAAAGATATAACTACTGTATATTGAGGCTGACAGAGAATCAAAAAATAAATTGTCGATTCAAAGAATTCTTACCAAGATATGTCCCGAGCACGCAATTTTACAGTTGACAAACTTATCAGAGCCCTTTGGTAGACAAACTGTGTGACACTGTTTCTAAATATCCTCAAACAAATAGCACTTTCTTGTTACTTATAATACAATAATGAATATTGTCTATGTATCAGTCTACATCTACTGTATGTGATATTGTTAATGGGTAAGTATTTCAGTGCTAAAATTATTAGGCAATTTATCAATAAATTGATTAATCACTTTTTTCCAAGCAAAAGTACTAAACATTTGCAGCTTCCACCCTGTCTAATGTGAATATTTGCTGCTTTTTCTCCACTTCTATGATAGTTAATTGAATATCGTTTTATCTTCTTGCCCTGTTAGTTGGACAAAACAAGCAAAAACAATTATCTGATTAATCAGGCAAATACTCAGCAGATTATTCAAGTGTGAAAATATATATATATTTTTACAGCTCTACTGTGTTTGTGGATGCGTGTCTGTGCGTGCCTTTTAACAGATGTAAATGTGATGCTATTGGTGTATATCCTTAAAGGTGTGGATTTGTACATGTAGGTGCTTGTCTCTATGTATGTGTCCACCTGATCTCCAGCCAGCTATGGCCATTAGCAGGAGGCTGAGCCTGTTCAGACGTGCAGGTCATAGTTCTGATCTAATCTGGAGGATCTGTGTCTGATGAGGTCTCCACTGTAAACAGAGTGGCCAGCCGTAGCCAGTTGCAGAAATCATGGAGCCAGTGGGCAGTGGGGATGGAGTGGGCAGGCAGACATTAGCACAAGGGTAATTGCTCTCCCCACAGCAGCCCACTGAATGACATCTAATATTGCTGGGGAGGGCAGCTAACCATTACCTGGTGTGGAATCAGAGCTTTTTCTGATGGCCACTGAAGTCCAATTGGGCTAGAAAATGGTTCATCATACACCCCGGTCGACCAATTTTGCCTCCTATGTCGCTGTGTCTGAGAAAGGTATGGCTACTAGATTATTGATTGTCCTTGAGATTTTTCATACATTGATGTTTTTCCATAGACTTTGAACTGACAGGAAGGTTGTTAAAGTGAAGGGGAATGACTGCTGAATTTATGGATGTGGTGCATTGCAGACACACAAGCCTGATAATTGGGGGCCTTTGGTGACTTATTCTAACCGTAGGCTCCCTCAGCTACGCAGGATTTGGAATGTGCTCTATAAGCAAAATGTGGTCTCAAATGTGCTTTGTGTTTGTTTGCAGCTCATTTCATCATTCTATGGTGATTCATTCTGACATATTAAACATGCTTTGATCACTCTTTGAAGGAAAAAAGACTTTGTTTTTCAGAAAGATATATTTCTTAAACGCACTAAGTGTCACAGCTCGTGCGATTGCATAGCTAAAAGTTTAGCATGAAGAAAAAAAGTCCATCTCATGAATATATCCCCACAGGGAATGCATGGGATTATGGCTCAGTGATAAACAGATGCTGTAGATGAAAAGAGTAAATCAATGAAGCCATATATCAGAATGATGAAATAGTTACTTCACAGCTACTGTTTGCAGAAGCCATCCAGCTGTCTCTTTTTCTTCATTTCATTACATTGAGAATCTCTGACGTCTTAGAAGACCTTAAAAGCAATGGACCTTTTTGCTCATTTTGCTTTCACCAGGTAGTTAAGTTTGGCATTCATTCCCTTGTCTATATAGCTCTGATTGCTTTAATTGCTGTAATTCATTTCTGAACCATTTTTTTCCTGCTTGCCAAAAAGCTTGAAATCAGGCTAGAACCCATCTGCCTCATAGCTTCCAGAGTCAGCTCTGCAGCTGTTCTTCAGGACCCGGCTGATGTGCAGATGTGGGCTTTCATTTATAAAACTTAACTCGGCCAAACAATCCTCCTAAAATTTAAATACCTAAAAGTTAAAAAGGTTACTCATGCTGGACAAATTAAACATGATTGTGATTTAAATTTAAAGGCTGCAGTTGCCGGTCATGAAATCTTTAAGATTTTGATTGCTTCCCTAGTGTGTGCATTTTTCCACTTCCTATGCATTCATTTAGCTCAACTCTCAGGTCTCTGATAGATGCTGTAGTTGCTTCAGCGTGCGGCTCCTTGTGTGCTATAAGTTATTCAAAGTTTAAAACCCAGTTCCTCTCATCAGTGCAGCAGTCAGTCGTGCTCCTCTCAGATTCAACTGAGCAGCCAGTCTTGCCTCAGCGGCAGAGTTGCTTTATCTTGCTACAGTTCAGTTCAACCACTGTCTCAAAAACAACAGTGGCTAGTTTCAACTCAGGAGTACAAGTCAGTGAGTGCTATGTGGGTTGGAGGTCATATCTGGCCAATTTCTGCTGTTTCCTTTATCATGCAGCTCCAGACATCCTTCTCTACATAAGCAGCAATGGTTTGACTAAAGCTTCATCTTTATCACAGCAAATATCACTATATCATTTTAAAAAACAGGAAAACTTAAAAAAAAAACCTTTTTGTTCATTCATTATTTTGTGGGTTCAGTTCTAATTTTGGCTTCATCGTTTATTTCACTTTGTCTCTCACTTCTGGTCACACTGCTGTGGCTCTAAGTAGACTGACACCTCTCAAGATAATTTCCTGTTGAATTAGCGAAAGCGGCTCCTGCAGAATGCTCATAAACAAACCAATCAGTCAATCATTCAGTCTATAAGGAGCATGCTGGACCAGGCAGCAACCAGGCAGCAACCCATCGCTGGAGGGGAACTGGAGGCGAGGAAGACACAGTGTAAGATTATCAAAGAGAGCAGAGGGCTGTGTGTCTAAAGGCTTAGCAAAGGCACACCAAACACCAACAAGAAGTAAGGGGGTGGAGCGTGTGTGTGTGTTTGTGTGTGTGTGTGTGTGTATGGGGGGCGGGGTGGGGGGGGTCATTTGGGTGGCAGAATGAGTGGGAGAAAGAAAAGACAGAAAGAGAGACGTAGAGGAACACAGATAAAGAGATGTGGTTCTGAAATGATTGAGAATGAAACCACCTCTGCTCACAGTTGCATGGGATTTTCGTGTCTCTGTGATTAGGTTTGTGTGTGAGATGGTGAGTGCGTGTCTTTGCATGAGTATCTGCACAGCAAGGCGCTCACATGGGAAGTTTCTCCCTGGGGCTGTTGTTTGTTTCCTGTCAAATCGTATACAGGAAATATTCAAAACATATTCAGACAGACACCTAGTTGGTGATGGTGAACTTTGGAGGTCACACAATCTTCAGGGGAAAACAATGTTTACTGTGCAAAAGAATTTATGATAAGTAGTTGATTAGGAGTCTGTATATGTCCGATATTTTCATTCAATTGTATTCTGCTTTTCTCTTGATTATAGAGGCAAAACATAAACAGACATTCATGAAACTAATAAATCACAGGTTTGATCTGAAGCCAATAAACTGTCCATAAACCCATCTGTATCTGTGGTCCAGAGCAGAAGATAGCAATGGTTGCGGATGACCAGTATCCTCTTCTTTCTACAGCATCAGGGTCTCAGCAGACATGTATAGCATACAAATTGGACTTTTGGTTCAGAGCATTTTATTATCTTATATCCTCTCTGAATGAGAATCAGCTTCACTTTATTAAACATGTACACTGAATGAGCAACACTTCCTGTCATGCAGTCCCTGGTTATTTATCAGGCATAAACATAACATTTACTGATTCCAACTTTTCTTAAATTTAAACATTACTAAAAACATTTACCATGCTTAAGTACAAATTTTAGTCCATTTCATGCCACTTTATACAGTATACTGTGTGTGAGAGAGAGAGATTTTACTCTGTGTAACTTTGTATTTTATGCCTTCTATAACTGTTTGGATGTTTTAATTCTGATCCTGCCTGCCAAGGGACTGCAGATGAAAATACTTTTAAGCCAACTCTGGTACAATACATCAATTGGTAACATTTATGTTTAATATTGTGGTGCTATGGATTTAAAAATGTATTAAAACTTGTCCCCACCTCTGGATCAAAGCTTCTGTCTGAGCTTTTTCTCCTGTCCCTCTTCTCTCCAACTGCTGAAGTAAAATAAATAAATAAACTAAACAGCAAAGGTCTGCCAAACCTGTCTGGCTGCTTACCCTGTTAGTAATACAGTGTTTTTTAATCGTGTATCTTTTTCAAAGGAATTTACCAACTCACCTCAGGTAATTGGAGGATATTTTAAGAAAAAAACTGTGCTGCAGTAAAAAACACAAGAGAGTTAAACTGTGACAAATCTGCTTTTTATGCGAGTCTGTGATGTAGCATGTAGGAGAAAGCTAGAATAACCTGAACTTTCACTGCAGCTGTCTTTGCCTGAGACAACAGAGTTTACCACGAACTCAGTGGAAACGCATTCTATTCAGTTAGTTTTCTGCTCTCCAAATCTAAATGTGGCAGGAGATGAGTCAAATGGTTAGAGGAGAGAGATGCCTCGTCTTCACTGAATGAGCTGCCCTATAGCTTAGTCATCCTTCAAATGTCACACACACACACACACACACACACACACATTCACAGAGGAAAAGAGTTGTTCGAAATCATTGCTGGTGCACGTAAATATGATAATTAACACTGCAAAAATAATTACCATGATCGCCATCAGAGCATCTCAAAGCCATTTTTATCTCCACTGACATGCAAAGAGGAGATGATGTCAGATCTCATGTGTCAGATTTGTTTGTGCATGCTTTCACATTTGCATGGAATCTAAAGCTTGTAGAGTTTTGCCCTGCCTTTAGTACAGCATCTACACTATCTCACCTCACCTTAGCCCACACGACAGCCAACTAATAGAGATCATAAGCAAAGCAACAGTGTCTAATTCCTGTTCACATAATTCACCACACACACTAGCCACAGGTATTTCAAGCTGGAATCCATTTCCACAGCGTCAGCATTCACCTCTTACCTCCGGGATAGCTCTATTTCCTCGGAGGCCCCCTCTACGCCTTGTTAGCCAGAAAGCTGAGCGTTCTGCAGACCCTGCAACACTGTCAACCTCTTCACAGCTGTCTAAAAATCCCCACAAATCACCTCAAGCATCTTCTGCCATTCTGCTTCTAAATTCAACCCCTGACAAATTTCCAGCCCATTTTACTTCATGTGCTCACAAGAACGACGGCCTGTTGTTGGTGTGGATCCCCTGTCAACCAAGTGGGGGCACTGTTGCATTTCTGAACTTGTTTTCCCCTGCAGAACAGACAAGGTACTGAGGTACAGGAGTGCCACAAATACATCGTGTTTTATTCATGGTTGCAGGCAGAGCCCCACTGTTTAGGGAGACTTTGGTCAAAGGTTTGGGCACAATTTTTTGTTGACACACTTGCCAAAGACTTTTTAAGGTGCAAGTCAGCATGCCGCCTCACACCAGAAACACATAGAAAAGGAGAGTGAGTGAAAGAAAGAGAGAGAAGGAGAAACAGTCTTGAATTCTGGAGCAACGAGTGCTGCACTGTGCTGTCTCCTGAAGCAAATGAATACAAGTTCCTGCCGACTCAGTTTTCAGAAAAATAGCAAATCGGTCGTCGCTAAGCCAAGACTTTGCATTGGAGGTGCGCCTCTCCTCCCTTCGCTAAAATCACCCATAAACGCAAGGGAGCTTTATATAGCACATTTCAAACACAGAGACAATTCAAAGCACTTTACATATGCAAAGAAAAACATTAGAAAGACACAATCAAATTGTAAATTAAAATAAAATGAAATTTTAATAAAATTGTAAAATTAAGGAGAATTTGATTTTAAAATGAGATAAATAAATACATTTAATTAAAATAAAATGAACTTAAAATACAGTTACAGTACACTGTTGCCAATGCAACAAAGGAAACAAAAGTGCAATAGAGAAACTAGTTATACAAATGCTCTGGAGAAAAGCCAAGTTTTTAATTTGGTTTTGAAAGTGGCTAAAGTCGGGGAGCATTTGAGATCTAGAGGAAGTTGGTTCCATCTGTGTGCAGCATTTGGTTCTGACTCGAGGTACCAGCTGACTGCCTCCTAAAGATCTACGTGCCCTGGAATCAAGCTGAACAATAACTTTCATTTTTTCCTTCTTGTTGGCCAATACAATGATTTTTGTTTTGTCTTTATTTAATTGAAGGAAATTAAATTGCATCCAGATGTTTACTTGTTCTAAGCATTGACAGATAAGGCACCATAGTAAGTTGGTGAAAGAGCTACATAAATCTGAGTGTTGTCTGCACAGTTGTGATAAGCAACATTATTGTCATGTATGATTTGACTTAGAGGGATCATGTACAGGATACATAGTAGTGGGCCAAGAATCGAACCTTGAGGGACTCCACGTCATGGTGATCTGCTCAGATTTCTGATCACCAGACGTGACACCATAGCCTTTGCCTTCGAGATATGCTCTGTTCCAACTGAGGACTGATAAGCCCGCCCACTTTTCCATTCTGTCAAGATGTATTTCATGGTCCACAGTATCAAAGGCTGCACTCAAGTCAAGCAGCACTAAAACTGATGTTTTACCTGAGTCAGTATTCAGACAAATATAATTTAATAGCTTTGTCAGTGTGGTTTCAATGCAGTGATGTTGCCTGAAGCCAGATAGAAAATTGTCCAAAAGGCTTTTACACTTATAAAGTCATTGAGTTGAATAAAAGCAGCTTTCTCAATAAAAGTTCCAATAAAAGTACGATTAGAGATCAGTATGTAATTATTCAGAACTGAAGGATCCAGGTTGACTTTCTTTAGAATGGGCTTAACAACTGCAGTTTTCAGTGACTTTGGAAATGATAGGAGAGAGCCATTAGGAGAGAGCCATTCACAATTGCAAGACTCCTTGTCCATTTCCAAGCAACTGAAAATATCTTTGAAAAAGGTGGATGAGTTAAGATGGTTCACTACATCCTCCAGAGTTTTAATATTGATGGCTTGAATGTAGATAATCTCATCAATTTGTTCCTGTGCGGTTTCAGCAATGTCTGGTTCCATTATTTGACATGGAGACATTTATGATCACTCTGACTTTGTTCTAAATAAGGATGCAAACTCATTACACTTAACAGATATGAAATCTTTGTCATGATCGCTTGCGTGGACCCAAGTGCAGGCAGAGGCACAGCAGAGTGGAGGAAACAGGGTTTATTAAACACAACAAAACAGGCGGGAGGAGGATCGGGACCGGGTGGAACGGGTACCAGGTGGAGGAAGGTGGACACAGAGATGGCCGATGGGAAGGC
>JAVQJD010089895.1:0-15151 GCA_036023655.1 Nannoperca australis | reverse complement strand
GAGTTGTGGCTACTAACAAGGTCAAAACGAACTGGCAGCAGACTGGGAGAAACACATGAACTAAAAACCTTCTGTGCTTGAGACAAGGCTGACAATTATCAGGCAATCAGGCCCATCAGCGCTTGTTCACAGGAAGAACCAAAAACTAGCAGAGAGTAACCCTGCAGTGCTACAAAATAAAACAGGAAATGAACCAAAACAAACAAAACACCAAAAACATAACTTAACATAACTGATGGGTCCTGACAGGTAAGGGCTAAAAGCAAAGTAGGAAAACTGTGCATGACATAATCTCCTCTTAAACTTCCTCCATGAGAAGTGGAGGTTAATGTAGCTCAATAAACAGAATGTGTACAGTGTGAGTTAAATTTCACTCATGTAATATGTTAAAACACACACATAGACTCAGACATGCACCCCCCACATCAGTTACTTTTGCTGCATGATATATCTGATTTTATAAAAATAAATTAAAGAGGCAGATAATTAAATTTACCTTAACAGCTTGTGCTCTTTATCTGCCATAATGACTTTATTTGATAAAAGAAGACATTTCCAAACATCGATTCATTGCCTGGAGTTCTGTCTGTTGGGTAGTTCTCATCATTAGCGCTGCTGTATTCAGACAGGTTGTATCTAGTGCGATAGAAAAATACATACCTGTATCACAACCTTAGACAGAGATCCATAGATTGTCAAATGTAGCTACATTTGTTGATTATTTCATTTTCATTATTCTAAAAGCATTTCTAACAATCCCAGAATTTGCTACTTGGAAAGAAAACAGTAAGAATATGTTGTATAAACTCTAAAATCGTTCTCAAAATATTTACCTTACCGTACCCAAATAACCTAACCAGCACAACTCAACATTGTGTGATGAAAGTTTCTGTTGCTGTCAGCAATAGTAAAATTATGTCAGTCTACTTGCATGAAGAGTGCTTCTACCAGGATAATACTTCACTTTGATGGTTTAAGACTTTGGCCTTGCATGTCAATTGATCACAATGTAATCTGTGAGACATTTGTCTGTTGGCACTTTTTCAAAGACCAAACTTTTTGTATGGTATAGTATGTACAATAATGGCAAATGGCAACTTTTAGTCGGATCAAAGCCTTCTGTCTCTGCCTTCCTCCCTTTGTTTTCAAAGTTTATGTGTCTCCAGTATGAACACAGCAGTGAGTATCATGCAGGGACGTCGGCCCCTCTCTGAACTCAGAGACACGGCTGACAAAGGCGATTAAAGCCTTTGACAGCATGCCTGCATGTGATTAGACCATCCTTTAGAGCTTTGAACCCCCACCCCCAACTACTCCCCAAACTTATACACTAACAATAATGGAATACACAGTCCGCATCAATGAGAAGTGAGGAATGAAACGATCAAATAGGAATCAGCAAGGGAAAAACAAACAAAGAGTTGCTAAATAAGCTGGGCTACAGACAGAGAGGCCTTTTCCTCGGCTAATGGCTAGTGCAAATACAATGGGCCTTGAGGGATTTAAAGGGCTGTGGCTGACAGTTAAAGCAGTCTAAAGCTGATCTACAACAAAGTGAGAATGTGATGCATCTGCACAGCACCAACCTAGACAGGATGAGAGTGTGTAAATAACAGGCACTCCCCTGAGATGTGTGCCACATAACACAAAGACTCCCTGGTTTGGGTGTTTGATTTGTTCGAATGCTATCTGACATTTACTTAACCAGCAGTCGGGAAATTATCTTTAAGGATTCTCAATTTGGTTCAACAATGGTACTGGCTTCTGTCTGTCTTTCTCCATTTGAGGTACCACTGCACAAATCTGTAGTATTAGATTAGAATATACTGCACATTATATTTTGCTTGTGTTGCTTATATAGAAAACTAACGTGAGAGTCTTGGAGTCACAGTAAAATCATGCTAGCCTTATCCAGGGGAAAAGTATGTTCCCTGGACAACCTAAGGCTCTGTGTTCTCTTTCTGTTCTTATCTGGCCCAACATCCCTGCCATCACATCTCCGTTACCTTAATGGGAAACATAAGAGATGCCTTTCTAATGTTTCCCCCTTCAGATATACTGCTCTTTTCTTTTCCTGCCTCTCTTTGTCGCTCTCTTCCTCTGGACCACCCAGACTGCCACAGCGAGTGACGTGAGACTGTGTGTGTGTGTGTGTGTGTGTGTGTGTGTGTGTGTGTAACTGTGTGTGTGTTGTGCAACTGGGCTAGTGTTACAGCTCAGATCACAGCCCAGTGCACATCTGAACACCCTGTTTTCAAGTGTCAGTTGAGTGGCAGAAGGACAGTGACAGTGCTGTCTCAGATCCGCTCTCTGTGTGATACAATGTGCCTGACACCAGTTTACAATAAGATGTCACATTGTAAATCAAAGGATGTGAACTCAGGTCCAATGACTTATTTTGTATATGAAATGTGTTTGTATTGATTGATTGATTTATCAATGTATTGATCTAATCACTTCTCAACAGATTAAGCTATTGATAAAATACTTGATAAAATAATTGATTCACTTTGCACCAGCTTCATGCACCCAACATGGGCAAAGGAGACACATATTACATTATTTTTACATAAACATATTCTGGGATGTATGTTCATTCAAAATGAGAAACAAGAAAAACAGCAGCATTGGTCATTTGCTTTAATGCTTAAAATAAGCTGTGTTTTCCTGAATGAATGACTTTTCTCATGGGCAAAAGAGATGGAAGAGAGACTAACATTATTATTCTGTCGCACAACATCTAAGGGGTAAAGTCTGGATGAACGGTTTAGATGAACAAAGTGTGTGACCAGTGTCTGCAGTTCACATTCCATCTCCTATCGACAGTTTGTGTTGGTTTCTTTGAAAGTGATCAGCCAGTGGTTAGATTTTAACCATAGATGTGGCAGATCAGAAAATCCTAATTTGAGTCATCTCTGTAACAGTCACATGTACTTTGATTTGATGTGTGGCTGAGGATTTTATACCCCAATATCATGTTTCAGCTACTTAGAAAATGAAGGAAAACCAATGAAAAAAATTATTATTACTAAATACTAAATGCTCATAAACAAATTTTAGGGTACAACAAACCACTGATAAAATAAAAGTGCATAATAATGCATACTTTGCATTTATCGGGTTGTGCATGTCATCACTTCCAAAGTCATTTTTACATGCAAAAACTCTATGGAGGGCCAGATGGTTCAGCCCTGACATACATGAACCGTTAAAATTAAAGGTTGAGATGGTGCCATGGGTGGCAAAGCTGCATCTGGCATGGTATTGAGAGGCCTGTGTGATATCTAGACCACATCCATTCCTGATGGCATCACCCAGGACCACTGAGGCACAAACTGATGCCCGATGATGACTGACAGGGTCATAACAACCAAGTGCTCAAGAAATGTCAAATAGAGGAGATAGTGATTATTTATTCTAAATGTTTCAACAATTTGAATATATAATTTGGTTTAACTTTGTGATTTAATGTTATATTAACGTAGACCACTGTTTGGCATGCTTCTTTTTATGCCATTACTGTAATATTAAGTATCAACTGATTGCTATAAGCTTACATGCAGGTCAAATGCACACAATACTACTACTGGATAACTCAGTAAATACAATATGATAGATTACACTACAACATGAAAAAGAAGTGATTATTTTTGAGGAAGAAACCAAGATCAACTTGACATATTTGGTCTCTCAAGTATTCAGCTTATCCAAATGTGTTGACCTAAATTTTGTCTGAAGTGTGTCTCATGTCATTAGTCCTTCTGTTATAATGCAGTTTGTATTACAATCACATGTTCCGTGGCATTTGGTGATGGGGTAAGAGAACAGATTTCTTTTTAGTCTAGAAATATTGAAATCACTAAATGCAATATTTTGTAATTTTATTTACAGACAGAGTTTTCTAAAAGACTCCTATACTATTGTGTGCAAAACATGCACTACCTTAGTATGATTCTTGAAAATATGACAAACCTACGAAGAATGACATTAAAAAATTCTTAAGAAATGTCAGACACAGTCCCAGCTACTTAGAATAAGAATAAAATAAAGTGTCTGGAAATGCATGCAGTTTCAAAAATGTAAATGTTCCATTCTTTAAGCACAAAAGAATTCCATAAACCCTTATTGTATTGGGCGTGACAGCATAATTCTCCCTGTCAGAGACCTCAAAACCTTGTTAAATACAACCAAAATAATCTGCATGGTTAAATAGCACTTGGAATATGTTTATTTGTGATTTGGATGATCTGACATGAGTTGCAGCTTTTACTGTGCACCTTTATTCCAATGAATCAATTGTTTGGCACATTAAACCAAGTACAAGGTGCTGCCAATATGTGAGGAAAACAAGACTTTCCCTCTGAGAGCAGACAGCACTCAACAGACAACTGCTTGTTGTCACACATAGGTTATTTAGGTCAGGATATGTAGACTGGCGAGTACAAAGGAGAGCACTCAGCACCACCCCTCTAAAAAAATTTCATAAATACTGCAGGGTGACGCTTTGTCTTTCGGCTACACTGAACCTACGCTTGTTTACAAGACAGCTGTGCTTTGGCAATGTGCTTCCCAGCCGCACTTAGCCTACACCCTGACAGGCCGCATATCTTCTGATGTATTGTTGTTAATGTTTAAATGCCTTCATTGCCATGCCAACAAAAAAACACAGTACTTGTACTTGCCCACAAGCAAGATATGGAGAAATAAAAAAATAAAGCGTATGAAGCTTATTTGGAGAAATAAGTTGGAATGTGATTGACCAGACTACACAGACCTACAAATCTCACGTCTTTACTTGCAGCATTTACCGACATTATTTATCTAGTTTGCACAGCTGACAGCCTAAAGCTTTGCATATACAGTAAGGCTCTGCGGTGGAAGAGATGATGTTACGCTAAGCTCTTTAAGGTCACAGCAGTTTCAGATAGAAGAGCAGGTGAATCACTCACCATACACACCTGATTAAAAACTTAAACCTCTCTGCAGGAGATGTTGCTTCGTTAGAAAAGGTATAATTTAGAATTAAAAAAAAACAGTTTGCTTCTGACAAGTGAATTTGGGGAGGTTTGCATTTCAGCACGAAGCCTGACACTTGTTTACACAGTAAGTTCAAAGCTGTCCAGCTTATAACCTGGTACAGCTGCTTATTTGGATGAAAAGTTAGACCCTGTAAAAACCTTTATTTACATAAAACCTTTGATTTAACACAGATGGATGCACAGGAGAAAGAAACAGCCTCTTTGTTGAGATTAGAAGAGTTTATGTGTCACATTAGTCAGAATTACCTGTGTTGGTGTCCGCTGTGGAATAGGAGAAGGGAGGGAGGCACCAAGAGAGGAAAGGAGAACGAAGCACAGCGAGGGAGGAACACTGTGAGTAGTATACGGAATAAGAAGAAAGACGGAAAAGAAGAAAGAGATGGATTTATTCTGCACCTTGTTGCCTCATAAGGTGCTCCCTCACCTCCTCCTACTGATAATAACTAGCTTTGCACACTGAGCCGCAGGAGAGAGGAAAAGCTCCCTTTGCTCCTGCATCCTACTTCCTAGGAGGGCTTGATGTGTCAGAGAGGAACCAGCGCAGCTTTGTTGGACTGAACCTCTTCTCCCCTCAGTGTGGTAGCTGGAAGGATGTCTACTATGACAGCTGGAGATCTGTTGTGATGAAGGGGGCCTGCAGAGCTAGATAAACTGCCAACTGATGTCTGCTTTAGAGGGGACTGGGATCTGCGATACAGGCACTCATGCAAAAAGACTGATCTAGACTGAGAGAGAGGCAAAGAAAGAGATGAAAGGGGATAAATGTATGGCAGGAACATGTTGGCCATATGTCTTCTTGCACTGTGTGGTGTAACCTCCGCTTGTCCTTCTTGGTCATCATAGAGGTCACACCATCATAAATCCACCATGTAAACAAAACGAATGGGGAGGGAGAGCGAGGCCAGATAATCAACCAGTCTTCCTCACAAGACCTAATTCTTGTTCTCTCTTTGGCGTTTTGTTCATGAACAGATGAACAACACTGAAAAGGTCAAGCTATGTTGGCCCAAATGTAAAAAAAACTATTGACCCACAGTGCTAACTACCAATGTAATGATTATAATATAAATTATGATTGCTTTTGGGGTTTTTTGGGGGTGAGGAGGGGGGGATTGTCTGTAGGAAGAAGGAAAAACAGAAGAAAGAAAATCTCTGTATGTGCCCCTGGACCAAATCAAGCTCCCCTTTGTGCTGCTGAACTCCAATTTCCCCTACCTGGTACTCACTGCCAATCCAGTCATCACTTCTCAATTCTTACAGACAAACCCTTTTCCTGCACCTGGTTTTGTTTGCCCTGTCTTTTCATAAGGGTCAATTGGGTAGCCAAGCTCTGTTGGGATAGTACAAGAGTTTCATGAGCGTTCTCTGCTCCCGCTTTTGCTGGACATGTTGTTGTTTGCCTCGTACTAGACCTCTGTTTGCTGTTGTGTAAAATGAGGCTGTTTCTACACTAGTTAGCTAATAAAGTTATGCACCACACTGCTAATGCTACAAGTTCATGATCTATTTCTTTCTCCCTATTTTTGCTTCCCTTTTCATTATTTTGTCTCTGCTCCTCTTGACTTCACACTCTTTTGATAACTTTTCACTCCTCTCTCATTTCTTTCCCCTCCGTGCCCTCCCTCTCCCTTTATATCTCCCCCTTTACACAACTCTATAACCATGTCTTGCCAAGCTTCATGGATTGCAGTGTTTTCCTGAAATTAGACTCACATGCTGCCTCTTATCCAAATATAAGTATGTGGCAGGCCTCTACATTTAGTTGTCAATCAAACCTACAAGCCTCCACTCATCACAGTGTCACAGGTGTTGATGAGAAAAAGACTGTAACCTCTATTCTCATGTGAACATTCGGAAACAGCTCAGCAACCCCATCAATCCTGCCTCCATCAGCCTGACAGAGCTGTAATAACACAAATCACTGTGACTTTCAGATGTAAAATGGAGGTAAATCAGTAGTCAGAACATCTCTTCTGCCATTCTCAAAATGATATAAAATAATAAGGCAAGGTGATGTCATGAATAAAAAAATTAACTTTCATAATTATTGTATATTTTCCTAGACAGATTTCCAAGAAGAACTCAGTGTTTTTTTAAATACAGTACAAGGGATTTTATGATTAGTTAGTTAACAAGAAGAGTTGATATTTTTACTTACACAAACCGCTACGGCAGGCAGTTGAAAGCTGGAGAGTCTGACACCCATTCAGCGTTTTATATACCCACACTTGCCCAGTAACATTATGGCTTTTTTCTGTTGGCAACCGTGCAGCTCCCCTGGAACAACTGATGGTTCAGTGCCTTGCTCAACTGCACTTTGATGGTAGCTGTTGAGGGTAAAAGTGGTATTCGCTCAGCTTTTTGTAGTCAGTCCAGAACTGGCAGATATTCAGTCAGAACGTTGTTTCTCTAACCTCCTGGCTACTGCTGGAGTCGAGTGTGCATGATCCTAGAAAACGATCAAAGCCTGTTTTGAAAATGTTTCACTTTGTTTAGAGGCAGGATGCCGAGTGGTGCCAGATTAGCTTACCCATTAGGCTGATGCTGGGTACCCTCTATAATACAGACCGGTTAGTTTGCATTGTGTTGTTGTTGTATTGTAGATTTTTTCTTTTTGCTTCTATTCCTGTATCTTTTTTTCAGTTGCAACATCCTTTCAGAGTGTCTTGTTTGAGGATTTGAATCACTGAACTTGAACAAGCTTGACCCATCAGCACTTTTCTAATGGTTTCCTCATAGTTCTAGAAACAGGATATAAACATATGCTAGACAGATCTTGCCCAGGAGCTGTCCTTGGGTTATTTTATCAGTAGTGGTTATCATGAGCCCACTCTGTCACAGCACTAGAAGCAACAACAAGCCCATTGTGGTTACTAATATTTCAGCAGCACTGGTCATCACTACTAGTGAACATTAATACTCTAGTCAACATTAACAAGGTCACAAATGTTTGTACATAATATGATGTACTGACGTACAAAATGTTACTTCTTCACTAACAGTCATCAGACAGATGGATGCCCATAGAAATCAGAAAGTATCTTATTTTTGCAATTTGTTATTTTAAAATTAAATCAAATCAGAAATCCCCCTGATTTCCTGTTCCCACTCAAAAATGTGTCCTGTTTCCTGCTGCAAGAATACAATGACCAAAGCAGTTTACAGGAAATGGGGTCAGAGACAAGGACAGCTTACTATATACTTCCTGTAATAGACAGTGAAAAGAAAACTAAGGAAAAATGAAAAAGAGTTGCTGATTGTGCTTCGGGTCAAATGTTAAAAATACATACAATAAATCTAATTGTTCATAAATACATTCATATTTAAAAAGAATCCCTACCTATCTTTGAGCAAGGCACATAATCTGAATTTTGCTTTACTGTAAATTGCTAATAATAAGTTGATATAAGGTAAGTTTCTGTCTCTGTATTTGTTTATTTGCTTTTGTAGAGGAAAGGGGTGGTGATCCTAAAATTAGCCCATTATTTCCAAGCTAACATGACTCACTAAAGTGATTGCATGGGTATACAGGGTTTATCACTGCCACGCTGCTGCATTCCTTAACTGCAGTAATGAATCTATCTCACATTTTTATAGCATGATAATGTCACATACCACAAGGCTACTGCTGGTCAGGAATGATCCCACAAGCATGACAGAGTCAACATACTGCTGCCTTCCCTGTCAGTAGATCCCATTAAGAAAGCAGCAGGCTGGTGAAAGCAGGGACACAACCCTTCAACTGGAAGGCCTAGTTTCAGAACCCTCTGACTTCAAGCATCCAACTTGTTTAAATGTCTGTGAGCAAAATAGCACCCCAGTAGTCCATACTGTCTCCAGAGAAGCTGCTCAATAGCAGAGCTTCTCTGACCTTCCTGTGAAGGCAGAAAAACTGAAAAAAAGAATTTCCTCTTTTAGAGATTAGTAAAATACAAGCATGTTTGTTCAACATTTTCATCACTTTTTACCATCTGCACAGCAGTTAACTAAGCCTGTTTTGAGGGCAAAACAAGGTGCAAGTCAGTGTTAAAAGATTATCCTGTATTTTTGTATTTTTTAAATATATTGCACATGATGCATCATAAAGCATCTGTCAGTAATACTAAGATAATCACCAATACTAAATATAGATAAACCTGTGGTGCCAGTATCTACCAGCAGAGAGCTATTAGGGGATAGAGGTGTAAGGGAAGCTTGCCAAATGTGATTTCAGACAGAAATTCCCCAGGCCAACCGGTTGGGTGTGCACAAAAGGCTGCTGCAGATGAATCAAGTTGCAATGGCTTAATGGAAACAATAAACTCTCCTCAATTTTCTTTCTTTTCTTGCATTGAACATCTTGTGTTTTCAAATCTATTATTAATATACTGTACTGTTTCCTGTGTGTCACAATGCCTCAGATTTGCCCTTCTTTCTCCATACATGAAAAAAGAAAAGCAAAACAAACTGACCATGTCAACAAGAACAGTTGTGTAGAAGAATTACTAAAGGTGAACATATTTTGGTGTGTTTTGCAATCATCATCTATACATGTAAGACAGAGTTTAGAAATGCTATTTTGTGGTAACCATGTACAAAGTCGAGACCATTAAAACAATGACAGCAACACTGGTTTATTTTTCTATCATGGTGAATTGAATTTGCTTGATTTTTACTATATCCACCCCACCCTGGTGTACATCTGTATATTTTGCTTTGTTGTTGAGTCTTATTCCCAGTGTTCCTGTATGTTCTACTTTTAGTATGAATATACAAAGCCATAGTACAATAGCGTACAGTACAAACAGTGTGTTTTTAAATAGCCAAAGGACAATGTTGCATGTCGCTGTGGGAAAACACTGCAAGTGACATGGAAAGTGTTATGTTAAGTAAAACCAAATTGCTGAAATATTTGACAACCTTTTTGACGTGATGTCTTTTTGCTTATATATGCTCTTTCTTTAACTTTCAGTTATGACAGGTAGCTGAAACAAGTCTTAAATATTTATATTTTCACTGTAAACACAGTACATGCATCATGACACACTGCACACATACAGTATATGAAATGATTAGAGCTACAAGAGCTGACTTTTGACACTTACAGATGATTGTCATTTTACTTATCATCATTATTAATAGTTCACCAAATCCAGTTACCTGGATTTAATTTTCAGATTTGGAATTAACACTACATCTTCATGAACAGAAATTGCCTTTGTTGCCCAGTTTATGTCAGAACAATGATTGCAAATTTTATTTTGGTTCGAAGATTTTGAGACACAATGATAGCAGATCACCTTGTGAAGGTTGCAGTTATTCCTGATAAAGAAATCTTCCTTTATTCTGTTGGCCAAGCAGATAAGCAGCTGATAGAAAGATTGTCCATATTTGGGAAGTCATTCTTTGGCTTCTCTATCCCCCTGATGGCTTCAGGCAGTGTGTTGATGTTGACAGGGTGAATTTGCCAAACTCCTCAGCAACAACAGCTGTAAGCAGTTTTAAAGTAATATGATTTTGGCTATTATGGATAAAGGGGCATATGGTGCAGGTGATGCACAATTTCAAATGAATTTTCTTCATATTTTCATTGTGCAGCCCTGTGTTGTGACTAATAAATGTACCTTATTATTTATGGACAAATGCTACGGCAAGAAAATGCCAAACTATGGGTGTCAAAATCCAAAACCAGCTTTAATTTATTAAGATCTGATAACAGACAGCACAGTATACATGAATATTTAACTATATATGTATGCTCCAATGTAAAACCTGCTTCTAACTCTACTACATCCAAAAGTAAACTCCTTAAGCTTCTCACTATCCTGCATTCTGCGATTCTTCTCCACACATTGTCCTAGAGTTCATTGCCTTTGTAATTTTTGTTTCCTTTGTCATATAATACAGGGTGATAAGAAACACAAACAATCAACAGGGCCGTTATTGTTATTAGGAGCTGTGACCATTCCACACGTAATTAAAACATAAATATGATTTATGTCTTTATAGTTATAGTAAAACTGTTTTGTTTTTTGCCGCGTAACATTCGCCTTCCATGTGAAAATACTCATGACAAAAACAACAGTAAAAATATAATATAATATTCTTATATAAATATAATAAAAGTATAAAAATATACTGGAAAAACTTCTTCAATGTTTAAAGGCCTTAACGAGGCATGAGACAAACGTAATATGCAGTGGCTTTTGTTTTTTTAATCATCAGATACCATGCCAGTGTAAACACCAACACCTTCCTGAACTGAGAGCATCCAGCAGCTGTGCATAGGCCCCTGATGCACATAATTGTCTGGAAAATACCAACCCCAGGCTCTTTTAACAGCAAGGCAAAAAATAATAGAATCCAATGTTAACATAAATTCAACACGAGAATAAATGTAATACAAGATTATATTTATTGAATACAAAACCCTGTTGATGATTTGATAACATCCCCCTGCTCCCTTCAGTGAACAGATTATCTACAGATACTACTCGTGCAAGAATTCATTTGTACATATAGTGCTTCTTCCATAACAGACAATCAATATAGAGTGCAGTGTAACATACAGTATATGGTTCAGTGACAGGAAAAAGAGCCTTTGGTCTCTGTTACCCTATAAACATTAAATTTGGCACTAGCTGTTTCAATACGGTGGAAACGTGAACAGTGTGAAAATCAAAAGTAGACAAGGAGCATTTAGAAATATGTTCCTCACAATTTGAAAAAAGCAACATATGTCGAGTTTAACCTCATCTCTCTCTAGCCAAACAGGTCATATACAGCTTCATCAATCCAAACCATTGTAGCCTGGTCCAGCATTAACATATCAGTGCGTTACTGTCTGACCTTACCAAGCAGCAGGGCAATTCCCATGGTCACCTAAGCAGATCATTACTTTGGTATAAATTATAAGTGTGAAATGTTTAGTAATAATCCTTGCATCTGTTTCCAAAATAACAATTTAGGCATTGCAGCTCTCAGCAGGCTTCCCCCCCACATTAACCATCGTCTACATGCCAACAGGCTGCATTCACTGTACAGTAGAAAGCTTAAAATCAACAGGCCATCTGTGAATAGATGGAAGGGAGGGCTGGGATGGGGCGGCAATAATTCTCTATTCCAGATGTGACCCTATGCCAAGCTTGGCAGGATAAGGGCGGGGTGGGGGGAGTGGTGGAGGGTGACTTGGCTTGTGTTGAGTGGAGAAAGGCAGATTTGTTACGTCCACATGAAAATAAAGAACAGGGCATGGAATAATAGAACGGCTGGTTTTGGGGCCGATATGGCAACACAATAAGGACTCAGAGGCAGCCAATCACAGGATGGAAAAAACTAACTTTGGGGATTGAGGTGGGAAGGCAGATGGGGCAGGAGCCAGGGCCAGGCGAGGACAGCCATATGTGAGAGGGAGCTGATGTGTGAAGTATTTTGCCCAGCAGTCACCCTCTCTACACACTGCTGTGTGTGAGGGCACCTTGGCCCCCTCAGAGCCACATAGATAAACACTATCCAAACCTCCTCATTTATAGCTTCTCATTAGTTAGAGTGGGGAGGAGGAGGGGAAGGAGTGTGAGCCTGCCCGTAACCCTGGCACTCCCATTTGAATGAATTACAATGTTTTACATTGTGTTGTTTTTAAGGTAATATTTTATTTTAGAGCTTCTTTGACCTCTAGATTTTCATGAACAGACGCAAAGGTTTTCAGAATGATTTTTCAATGTCCATCAATCAGTTTTATTGTAATTCATACTGAACATTATTGAAGAACATTATATTTTTTGCCCTTTGTAAAATGTCCTTGGAACTGCTCTCTTCTCAAAACTGCATCTTTGAGGCCAGCTAGACAAACCTTAATTTTGTTGCTCTACATTTTAATTCCACATTTAATAGCCTTTAAAAGAACATTTTAGGAAATTGTTTATCTCTACGTGGGACCATATGTTAGCAACGGACACTCACCATTTTAACAAAAAGCCTTCTCATGGCAAAGAGAATCTTTGTGCTAAAAAGAAAACATCAGCCCGAGATTCCGGAGGAACATGGCATCAGAGTGATCTTAAGGACTTTGAGGACTTTCAGTCAGGATTCAGACTGCATCATAGCACAGAGACAGCACTGGTGAAAGTCACAAATGACCTTCTAATTGCATCAGACAAAGGACGTGTCTCTGTACTTGTCCTATTAGATCTTAGTGCCGCATTAGATACAATTGATCATCACATTCTATTAAAGAGACTAGAACATTGGCATTCAACTGGCATTCAGGTGAACCCTGAGCCCCCCCTTAGTTATGCTGCTATAGGTCTAGACTGCCGGGAGACTTCCCATGATGCACTGAGCTCCTCTCTCTTCTCTCCCTCTCCATTTATACACACTCATATTCCATTAATGCTTGTTTCTATTTCACCTTCTTCCCCTAGCTGTGTGCTTCTCTCGTCCCTCTCTCTTTCTCTCCTTCTAAAGCTTTCTGCAGGTATTTCTGCCTCCGGTCATGGTTGGGTCTTTGTATGTGTGGGAGTTGGTCTCAACCTCCTCCATAGAGTGCCCTCAGATAAATTTGTTATGATATGGCGATAAAATTAAATTAAATATTAAATATTCTGGACTAGTGCATATTTTTGTAAGATAAACATTACTATGAATTTCAACATGGATTAACAGCACAGTTCACATTTGCATTAACACTTTGAGAAAATGGCATTAAAACACTAAACTTTTTTTCACTTTGCTAGACAATGTGCTGCCTTCAGGCAACTGAGCACAGCACACCTGGCTGCAACAGAGTGCACTTGGTAGTTGGACTCACTGCTACAGAGTTTGTTTGGAACCGGACCAAGACCACCTCCTCTAAGGGGCCTCGGTGCAGACCCGAGTTCAATTACTGATTTCACACCAGCTAAAAAAAAAACCCACACTATCCTGACAAATGCACCAGGGTTTGTTTGATGGACAACCAAAAAAATAAGACTGTAACACATCCGGTGAATCCTGGATGGATCAACATTGGATTACAGCTGCAATAAGATCTGTGTCACATCTCTGCTGTGGTTACAATGTACACTGAAAGGGTCTCACAAATAATGCATCATCCAGCAGGAAAGAAAAATGAACTGATTGATTGTCTAATAGCCAATTGAGATGTTGGACAACCCTACACCAATACTTCATGCTGCTGTAAGTGGCACACTAACTCAATGACAGCAGAGTAAATAAAAGAACAGATCCTGAAAATGATTAAGTGTGGCTCAGTTTTCACCTTTGTGACATCCATCTGATCTGACCAGTCGATGTTGATGCTGTCCAGGCAGTTGCTGGCTTTGTATCTCTTCACAGTGACTGACACATTGTAGTAACAGTAAAACATAACGAACAGAGGCACCACAAAGTTCACAGCAATCACTGCCATAGTGTAAGAGATGAAGGAGCTGTGGAGAAAAAGCAGAGTTAGTTATAGTGTCTGTTCACACAATGATATACTGGATTATGTTTTACCTTGGGTCTGGCTAGCATGTATGAGTATTATAAATGAACATCCATTACATTAAAGTCGAGTTTTTAAATCTTGTGTGTGGTGACATTCCTGCGCTGGCACATGGGTAGTAAAATCAGATCCATTCAGAGAGAGTGTCACGGCAACAGATTCAAAATGCTTGACTTCAGATAGTTCTCTCTACATGGCTCTGGTTTGCCAGAGCTTAGGGGAGTAGCTACAGCAAAAGTAAAAAGGGTTCAAGAAAGGTTTCTGATGCTCCACATAAAAAAAGAAACTGCATTCAGAAGAAGGATTACTGTCAAAAAAAGAAACCAAGACAATCATTTGCCTAGAGATAAATACAGTATCAAAGCAGTTAAAGGTTTACAGTGTAAGTGTAACAATACAAAATGTAAGAAAAAACTAATGTTTACACATGACACTGTAGTATACAGTATACAGTATACCACATACACTGTACTAGACTAAAAAATATTACATACAGTATTATAGATAGTATTAATTATTATTAATAGTTATTGATAACTATAACTAGTTATAGTTACAGAAACTGTATGCTGATGCTGTAAATATATTTAACTATAATTAAAAACTACTATACTAACTGTTCATTACATTTATATAATAACTATTCCAT
>JAVQJD010089893.1:0-31632 GCA_036023655.1 Nannoperca australis | reverse complement strand
TGACTCTATTTTCTATTCATTTCACAACGTATGGTGGTGAATAAGTGTGACTTTTCATGGAAAACACAAAATTGTTTGGGTGACCCCAAACTTTTGAACGGTAGTGTATATATGTACATTACTTTGCACTTTACTGCTTTCTGCTCAGTACTTGTACTTGTATGCAACAACAATAAAGTTGAATCTAATCTAAACTAAATACAAGGCTACAGTCTGCCGTTGGAGACAGTTAGACGGTTAGCTTAGTTTGGCATAATGTAGGAAACAAGGGAACGGAAATAGCTAGCTTGATTCTCTCCAAGATAACAAACTCCACCCAGCAGCAGCTTTAAAGCTCACTCATTAACACATCATATCTAGTTGTATTCATCTGTACGGAAATGGACAAGTGTAAAAACATTAAATTGCAGTGTTACAGGAGGTTATGTGCTGGACCAAGATACATTAGTTTGAGGTTGCCGGCAACCAGACAGAGCTAGCTAGCTAGTCTCTACGCTAAGCTAAACTAACAGGCTGCTATCTCTAGCTTTATTGCCGTAAAGATTTGAGAGTGGTATTAATCTTCTTATCTAACTTTCTACAAGAAAGCAAATACGCATAGTTCCCAAAATGTTGAACGTTTCCTTTAAGTTATAAAGTGAAACCAAGGTGTACAGTAACAAAAATTTCAAAAACTTCATATCTGCTGCTCAAGCTAGTCTCGTTCTTTTGCAGGTAAAATCCACAGAAGTGGTGTTGTAGTAGAGGATGGAGCAAACAGGAAAAAAGCAACAACCACAGAGACTCAGACATCAACAATGAATCCAAAAGGAGAGAGACTGACAAGAAATACAGCTCACGATTTTTAAACAGAAACTTTCTGCTATTCAAAGTAGTGCTTTCTCTGTTTCCTCTCTGTTTTCACTGATGAGCTGCAGTAATGACATTCTGCCTCCAGAGGGCAAGTTACCACTACTAACCAATGAACTGTGAAGATTCTACATTGAAACATAGAAAAATGCCTCTTTTTCTTTTCTGTTTTCTATTTCTACCACCAGTTTTCTCTCTCTGCCCTCTCTCTCTTTAACCAGCGTACTTGTTTCATGAATTCTTTCTATCTCTTGTTGCTCTTTTCATTGCGTGCTAGTACTTTATATTAATACATGCATTCTTATATTCCATGCATAAAAAGTCTCTTGTTGCATGCATTCATGTTTTCCCACTGCCCATGTTTCTCTTCTGCGTCACACTGCATGTACTCCCTCATTGTCAATCTCTGCATAATTCATGGTCTCTCTCTCTTACACCGGGTTTCCTTATCTGTCGCTGTTCACATACATGCTCTCTTTCTCCCTCTTCATGGGGCATTAACATCATCATGGCTTATAACAGATTTCTGACAGTGGCAAGATATTAGTGTTAAATAGTTTCCCCTCGTTCTCTATCCCACTCTATCCCACAAACACACACACACACACACACACACACACACACACACACACACACACACACTATCGCTCCCGCAATTGCTCGCCACATAATCTCCCATCTGGTCAGTGTTTGTCTGTCCAAACCATCAAACCAGGCCAGTCCACTTTCCAGTAACCGTTCAAAATCATAAACACACGCACACACTTGACTCCACGGGGACCATGACATCACCCCACTTCATTTTACACACAATATGCCATTATTTGACGCAATTGGCATCATTAAAGCAGCATAGCACACATGCACACACATTCAAAATGAGATTTCTGATGGTTCTACTGATCGTTAGAACACAACACAGCAGAGGACCGCATAGAACTCAACAGACCATACAACTGCAGCTGTTGGATACTAAAAATGATTTATATGCCACACACCCTCACACAGACACACATCTGTATCTGTGTAAGCCACCTCAGATGACTCCAGTACAATAATGTAAAAAAAAGTGTGAAGCCTGATCTATTAAACTGATAAACACACACACACACACACACACACACACACACACACACACACACACACCTCTCCACTGCCCTTACCTGCGCTCACAGTGATGGCTTCTATGAACTGGTCTCTCCAGCTGTTGGTTCCTACCAGCAGAGCCAGGTTGGTCTTCTTTATCAGCTTGTCCACTGTGTTCTGCCAAAGGACAGAGGAATAATAAGGTGAGGGTTCAAGATGTCACATAATTTCATAAAATCATTCATTTGTGAGGATTTGCCATTTGTTCGGCATTAGAAATCTGTTAGATTGCGTTATGGCAGAAAACAGGAAACTGGCGCTCTCCTTTCAGAGAAAACTGAAATGTTTTGAAGTTTTCTGGAGAAGTCAGTTGCATTTTGTTATTTTCTTTCTAATTACAAAAGGTGGGCAGGAAATATGGGGTTCATGGGAAATGTAGTCTTAATTTCGAGGAAAAACTAGCACTACTTACAACCGGGACTTATAGGCATGTGTTAATCTTTACCCTGCGGTTTTGGTTGTCTTAATAATGATATTGAAAATTATTAAAAAATTCACATACAGTGACATAATCATCTTACTCCACTGGCCATTGAACCTATATGATGTGCACTGAATGAAATCTTGAAACTCGAGACTCCATGTTTTTTATGGCTGCACCATTCATTTAAATATTCTTTAGAATCTATTCAATGTCATGTTTATAGTTTTATACACATTTCTCCTGGCATATCTGGTATATTTAGAAACTCAAGATCTCCAGAACTGAAAAATAACATTAACTGAGTTTTAAAAATGTTTGGCCGCAGAGCAGAGGATGTAAAGAAGAAGAATACCTTAGTTTATTAATCTTTAACTTTGCACACATCTTTATGTAGGTCTGTCCAGTGAAAAATATATTCAAACATTTTCTGCCCCCTCCCTTTCTCCTTCCTTCTCTCTTTCCAAACTTCTTTCCATACCCCCTCTGCCATTCCTGCCTTTTTTCTTTTTTCTTTCCTCCCTCCCTCCTTTGTTTCCTTCATTCCTAATATTTATATTTCTTTGTCGCTTTCATTAAAAAGGAAGAAACTATGACATATTGAGAAAACACACAAACACTCATGCATGCACACTAATTGGCGCAGCGGTGGGGTTGCTCTCTCCTTTTCTCTCCACTTCAGAGAGAAACTGGGATGCTAATTGTGTTGAACGGAGCTTAGGGGTGTAAATAGTGCCTCTCTGCTGCTGAGGCTTTACTCTGCCTGTTGTATGCAAAGTGTTTATTTCCAGTAACCATGCTCTGCAAGGCTTTTGTAATACTGTCTTTCTCATTTGGTGTAACGCTGTAATTTATTTATTTTTTATCCTCCCTTGCTTTCTTTCTCTTTTCCTCCCTGAGTTCATTACTTTAGACTCAGCTGGACTAGTGGGAAATACATGTGTGCTCATGTGTGCATGTGTCCCTGCAGGAGTGCAAACATGACAAGCTCTTCGGGTGGGTGAATGTCACCAGTATGTTGCGCTATAAACCCCAGTGATGACCCAGCTGAGGGCAACAAATGGCCGTCAACCTGATGCTGACCCATAATTCATAGTACTGTGATAAATCTCTTTTTTCTCTCTCCCCAGAGAAAGAGAGACAGTCTGGACTGGGTCTAGTCTCTTTCTCCCTCATATTATTCTCACTCAAGCCTTTCCTCTCTTTTTTTTAAGTCACTGTGATGATGATGAGAACATATGTATGAAAAAGTATATTTTTATAAAAGAGAAAATTTTAATGCGTTCACGGAATAATAATGGAAGCAAGGCTGTAAAATATCTTTCCATTAAACATCCAAAAATATCATGCTCCTCTTTCTCTTTTTTCAGCGCTCATTTGTACGCAGAAATACAAAATTCTGTCAATCAATGTTAAGACTCTGGTGCAGTTGTCAAAAATGTCTGTTTACAGTCAGAAGGAAACCAGCTTCCTTCCCTCTATTTCTGGACTCATGATTAACTCCTCTCTGTGTGGGCCTCGGCCTCACTAGCTGCTGGAACACGAGCCTGTACTGAGACTGGGTGCAAAGTTAATTTCAGAGGCATAAATATGTATATGTAAAGACTTCTTTGACAGCACTGTTAGCTGTCACATAATTTGCCCAATGCTCATCCGTTTTCTATTTGTCTTGAGATTTAGGTTCGTAATTGATACTTTTCATGTGTTTGACGGTTTTCATGTTCGCTTCAAGTTTAAAGGAAACTTTCACCTTCCAAGTAAACTTTATATTAAGGCACCGTTCTCTTCCTCTCCTTCAATCTGTTATGTCAGACACTCTCACACTGATGTACTCCACTATCTGCCAATGGGCAGCACTTCAGATAACTATAGGATCCAGTTCCATGCCCACACACACACACACACACACACACACACACACACACACACACACACAATTTAATGTACAAAACTGCTTGACAAAGTATAGCATCCTGTCAAGTGGCGAGCTATTACTGTATGTTATTAACTGTTTGTCTAGAGTGAGTGCGTGGGTGGAGCGACAGCCAAGAACATGCATTAGTACACACACACACACACACGCACACACACACACAAATTGGAACATGGATGGTAATTAAATCCACGCTTGTCTTAAGAGGGTGCGTGGGAGAGAGAGAGAGCAAGGAAAGGGCGCACACACAATAATTACACATTTCCTGTATTGGAAAGGTTTGTGAGTATAATATGTGAGGGAGGTGATTTTGTGTGGTTTGTGTATGCATATGTGTGTACCTGTGTCGTTTCATACATCAGTAACGTGGTAAATATTGTAGTTACTGCTGCAATTAAAACCAGTAGAAACCATAGGACTATTCTACTCATGTGCTGCATCTTATTGATGTTTCAGTGTTTCCATTCTCAGTAATGATTAATAGTTCATACTGATGTGATTCTGTCTTAAAAATGAATTACCTGTGTGTAATGAATTCAACTCAATGTTCAAAGTCGTGTGTGTAAAACAAACTAAATCAGTTGGTCACATTTCAGAGTCGAGCATGAGCTACCTTGATTTAGTGGAGGTGAATGGTGAATGGAGGTGAAAGAAATACACAATTTTCATAATTATAAAAAACATATATATAAATCTTTATACTGTAGGGTTATTTTTTGTTTTTCTTTTAGTGTTTTGGAGAGTAAATTTACCAAAAGTGCAACAAAAATTCAGATTTTTGGATTGCAAATGTCATGAGAAGTACGCCAACCTCAGATCCGACCTGTAACTGTATTTTATTCAACCACACAAGCACATACACATACCCCCTGCTTACCTTGAACTCATATGATTCCTCTATGATGACCTCCAGTTTGACATGGTCTCCCAGCATGGGACGGCCCATCTCAGCAATGCGCCGCTCCTCTTCATCTTTTCCCGCTAGCGGCTCTTCTTCCTCCTCCACCTCTTCCTTCTGCTGTTCTTCTGAAAACACCACAAGACAAGGACCAATGGCAGTGTTAGAACAGGACGAACGCAGGCCTTGCAGACTTACTTTTACTTGATTTTATTTCACCAGGATAATCCACTTAGTGTCAATACGGCTTTCCAGGGATTCCTGTGTAAATACATTAAAAGAAACAACAAAATAACAACACAGGTAAAGACATAAAACTGGCTCAGTCAGGTTGTGGTCATGTTGGAGGTATTGGGGAATAATTAGACAGACAGAGCAGCAAACAAAGCCTAGGAAGTTCCCAGAAAGAGAAAGTAGCTGAGTAGAAGTAACGCAGAAAGTGAAACTACAAGTATAGTATTGAAGAGCAACTACATATTGTCCAACAAAAGATCTTCACTCAAGTTTCAATTTGTACCAGTTAGGGACTCCAAAGTAGGGAAATCATACATTTTAATATAATTTTATTTTTAATTGAATCAATCTGGTCTCTGTAAATCTTTAAAACTCCAAAATACAGTCCTGAAATAAACAAAGCTCTTTATTAAATACACTAAAACAAATAACATTTGCACCTAAGATGCCATGTTTTAGGTGATTTCTGTATGACACCCTCGAGTGTTTCAATCTGAAATTTAACAAATGACCACCGTCAGCTCAGCAGTGATACACAGCAGGTTACTTCCTGGTGAATCTTTGAATTAAACTGAACTAAAACAATTCAAACCAGAGGTGTGCAATTTCTTTCTTTGTGTTTAATTAATATCTAGATGTTTCTGTGGTTTCAACTTATATCATTAAACATTAAACTGTTCAATAGTTACAGATAGACAGTATAGATTCAGATTCATTGTGCCAAAAGGGAAATTCTTTTCGCTCAGGTGTGAGCCATACTAACAGACATAAATAAATAAAAATAAACAAAACAGAGTAAAACATGAGATGTGATTCAAAATTGAAGAAAAAAGTAAAGCAATGCCTTCCACTAATTCTGTGACTGTGTGTGTGCCTGTGTTAGCACAACAGATCCAGTTCTTCCTCTCCAGTGGGATTATGTTTGTCAGGGTCCTCTATCATCTCATTATTTCTGTCTTTCTGTTCCTCACCCCCACCCCCTTCTCTCTTCCCCCTTTTCTTCTTTTCCCTTTTTCTTTATGGTGTGTGTCAGTAATTGAGATTCACCGTAGAGCTGGAACTCACTGCTGGGATCAAAGAGAGAGAGAAAGGGAAAGGGAAAGGCCATGATCAAATGTACGGGGGAACGGTTATCCATGCTATTGCCTTTCATTATAATGCAGTGCATTGTGGGTCTCCATCACCTCATTGGTCATTTGTTCCCCTCAGCTGACTTAGCATGGAGCCTATAGCTCTCTCTCTCTCTCTCTCTCTCTCTCTCTCTAACACACACACGTATGCGCATTTCTGACAGGAGCATTTTTGTCAAACTTTTACTGCATCATAAGCAAGAAGCAGAGTTTGACATTGCGGCCCCCTGCGTGTCCATGAAGCAACCAAAGCCTCCCGGACACAAACAAAACACAAGTCCTTGAAGTCCGACTGAAATTAAATTGCATGTTTGTTTGTTGTTCTGCTACAACATTCATATCTGCTCTGTAAACCCTGTAAATGTCCTCTCTCGTGAGAAAAAGTCTGTACCCAAAAGATATATATATATATATATATTTCTTTCTGAGCAGATGCATTATGTTTATATTATTATATGTACAGAATCAACAGGTTTTAACAGTGGACTGTTCCACTATTGAAGTCAGTCCATCTTATATTGATCAACTATCGCTCTGCTTGTGTTATAAAGTAAAATTGAACAATTTAAGCTGTCCACCAGACAGTACAGTTATTTCTGTTTCCGTCATATTCCACCTGCCAGGCAACATGAAAAGGCACCGTGTATATTTATTCATAGTGCTGACATCCATATTCAGCTCGACTGAAGAATGTGCTATTTTTCTTTTCTTTTCTTCTAAATTTTATCTCAAACAAGCATTTCTCCGCTACTATATGCACATTACACTGACTCTGTGCCGGTGTTTCTATTGGTTGATCTTTTCATTAAATGATGATCAATGAAATTAACAATTTCAGTGTCTTGTGATGGTATGCATCGATGCAAAGGTAACAGCATGATGGGTTAATAGAGTATTTAAAGAGACAGCGAGAAATCAGCTGTAAGACTTTAGACAGGAAGTAATCGTGTTGATGACAATATCACTTATCACTTAACTGCGAAGGTGAGAATTATCTCTCACATGCCCTTCATGGTTCTCCTTGACTAACTTCACAATGCATTTCATTTATATGCACACACACACACATGCACAAACACACGCCATTAAACACTATGCAATGGTGATATAATGAACTCAATTAACATGCTATACTAAACCTTGAGTGGGATGAACATGACCGGGCAGTATCCTTGTAAGCTACTCCCTTGGTGTGTGTGTGTGTGTGTGTGTTTGTAAATGGACCTGACAGAGGTTGAATGTTGCAGGGTAAAATGCTGCTTCCTGTCAAAGCTGATGTCTGTACCATTTATCATTTAGATTTTTCCCCCTCTGGTGTCCTTCTCTCTGCTCCTTTGCGGCTCAATTCAATAAAATAGAACTCAATGGGCTTTACAGCCAGAACACATCCATAGACATATTGCTGTACACTGGGAATTCAGCACTAAAGTATAAATTCAATTGATTTCCAAATTGGGGCCTTTTTTGTGCTTCTACTCCTAGTTTACTGTATCTTTAAATAGACGGACGAAAAATATGAGAAGGACCTCTATCCCAAAATATCTGTCTCTTTGTTACATAACTGTTTCTAACCCCTTCTCCATCTTTCTTAATCTTTATTTTCCTTTTGATCTACCTTCTGTCATCTTATCCTCTTTATCACTGCTGCTCGGTATTAAAACCTTCAATTTGTATTCTGCCTTCTCTCTCTGCCGTTCTCTCTAATTCTTTCACTCTCTTTCTGGATATCGTTTCAATTCAAATGAGCTTTGGCAAACTGCCAGAGCAAGCCAACAAAGAGCATATCACTTATTCAGTTAGCAACCATTACAATATAGCTGTCAAATGAATCCTGCTACCTTGGTATTTTCACTCTGAACAAATGGGCCCATGTGTGGACAAATGGTATCTCATGAGTAGTGTCATTCGTTCTTTTAAAATTTCTCATAATGTACTTTTCCTGCCATCATCCCCCAAAACTGGATTACAGTCCTGTCATCCTCACTGAGCACTTCAGTCTTTTGGTTCTTCTGATCATGCATACACTGTAAAAACACCTAAGGACGTAGTAAAAAATAAGTTGAGTCAGTTGTCAGAGAGTCAGTCCTGATAACTTCATTGTGGCTGAAGTTATCCAGAAAGACGTCACAGAAAGACGTCACACTGTTTCTTCGTGAGGAACTTACGTGTCATATCACATTTTGTCGTCTGAAAGTGGCTGCTAGCAGTACAACACATGCTATAACAATTAGGCTAGTCAGTGATTAAGGAGCCAGCACACTCCATCAGAACATGTCAGATGGTCGAAGAGCTTCGGAAGAATAAGCCAGCCTCCACACCTGTCTGATGTTAGAATTGGGAAATAGTACATGTTCGATTTCTATGACTTTTCTTAAACCCACAGTCCAATATTGACACCCCCTTCATAGATTGGTTGGATTGTTTTTTCTTTAGTTTAGAAAGTGTACTGAGTATTTGTCCAGATGAAACATGATTCAATATGTGCTGATAAAAGTGTGTGTGTGTGTGTGTGTGCGTGCAGTGTGTTTGTGGGCTTTCACACCTTGTCATGCTTTGATAGAGTCCTTAATTCCACAGGAGTGATGGAAGACAACAGGGAGAGGAGGAGAGAGGACGAAGGACTGGGGGAGAGGCTCCATAGGTGGAGGAAAAGAGGTAGGAAAGAAAGAACAATAGATAGAGAGAGGAGAGAATTTTTTCACCTTGTCATGTTTGATGGATTCAGGCTCCATCAGAGGAGGCAGAGGAGGCAGAGGAAGACGGGGGAGAGGAAGAGGGGAGGGAAGGTATCTTTGCAAAGTGTCAACATACAAAGCCAAGAAGGAGGAACAGAGGGGAGAAACTTCTGTACTGTGTCAAGGAGGAGAGGAGCAGATGGAAGGAGAAAGAAGACAAGGGGGAGACAGGAGAAGACAAAGTCTTTGATGGGATTAAACAGAACAGCAGGGGACAAGAGGAGGAGGAGGAGGAGGAGGAAGAAGGAACTGTTATACTGTCACACTTTTGGAGAGTCCCATAGGAGGAGACAGAGTAGGAGAAGAGGAGAGGAGCAGGAGGACAAAACACAAGTGAAACTACTTCTGTCTGCCCACAGGGGAGGGAAGGAAAGGAGACGAGAGGAGAAGAGAGGAGAGGAGATGGGGAGAGGTCTAAAAGGTGTGAGCAGGGGATGTGGGGAAGGAATATATAATGAGGGGAGGAGGACGATGGGGAGGGTGAAAGAAATACGGGAAAGGGAATAAAGTGGCTGAGGAGGAACGATAAGGATGAGAAAGTGATAGATGAGAAAGAAAAGAAAGGTGACAAGAAAGTGAGGAGAGAAGAGAGGAGAGCAGAGGATGAAATCGGGATAGGGAATTGGATATCAAAGTGGAGTAGGTGGGAAAGAGAAAGAGTAAGGGGAGGTGGGGATGAGGATAAAGATGAGGAAAAGAAGTTGTTGAAAAAAACCTCACAGCTAATAGGCAATGTAGGCATAAAATACTATAATAATGAGTTAAACTGATAAAATAAACAAAAACAACAATGATTAATTTCCAATGATCATACGTTATTGCTAATGTAAATGTTACTAAAGAAAGCAGTAAAGATGCGAACAAATTCATTTACATTTGGTGATTTGTTCTGATTAATGATGAACCTTAATGATCACAACACCTCATTAAAATGTATTACTCATGCTGTTTACTGTTGTAAACATCAGAACAATGAGTTTGTACAGTACGGAGGATGTGATTAAATGCTTATTCTAATGATTCAACTAAGTATGGAGTTAACACACACATGCAGAGACCGACTGGCATGATATACAGTATTATGTCTCCCATTCATTTGTTCTTGGTCACATGCACAGTGTTAATTAATGCCAGGTTTAATAATTATGGTACATATCATAACTGAACAACTAAACCCAAACATGCCCAGACACAGAGGGCAGAGAAAAGATAGGAGAGGACAGGACATTGCTGTTAGGCAACATTTATGACATGTACGTACACGCAGCCATATATGTGTGTGCATGCATCTGAACATGTGACCCACATTCTCTGTTACTGTTAAATGTATATTGTGTGTGTTTGTGTCCGTGCATGTTTGATCCAGTGTGTGTGCATGTGTATAGGACATGGGGTCATCACCCTCTGCAGGGTGCGTGTGTTTTCAGCTGGTTTCCCTCTCAGCACTGTTCCTCCCTCTCGCGGCACTTTCTCCCACCCGGATGACTGACGGAGGATCACAGGCTGCTGTGAACCCTCCTCTGCCTCCCGCTGACCTGAGGATCCTCAGGACCAAATCAAAAACCTGCAATATCACAGGGTCGTATATGGAAACTTCTAAAGCCTCCAGGGAATCCAGCTTTTACCTCCAGAAAAACTAAAAAACATGAAAGACGTCATCGTCCAAAACACCTTCAGAGGGGAGTCAAAGACGCATTTTCATTCTTCAAAAATGAAAAAAATCCGCCCTACATACCCTGAACAACAGTTAGATGACTGGATATCTGTCTCAACCTGCAAATATGAAATATCTAGCTCCGTCTGCACGACAACAAATCTAAGCTGGATACACAAGCTCACACCTGCTCTCTGGAGGTTGTTGAAAGGCTCTCTCTAGGACATGAAGAAAAACTGTGCCAGGAATAGAGGATGATGAAATAGGTTAATGGAAAAGCAAATCACAAGCCTTTTTATTCTCTCCTGAACAAATGAGAAGTTGGAGCAGATCCACGGCTACATTTTATCATGAATTATTTGTAGGGAAGCAGATTTGGGTGATAAAATGGTACAATTTACTTTAAAAGTATATAAATGCTCTGAACTTGCAGGGACTACTTTATCTGTTTCCAGTGGAAGCAAGGGTAAACAATAAATCATTGCTTAGAATACCCATAGCTGCGTTTGGCATCTTAATTATTAGAAGTAATATGACTAACAGGACGCTTGGTTTACTTGCTTAAAGAAATTCAGCTTTTATTAGTTGTCAGCACTTTCCAAAAAGGCACAAATGTACATTTTAGGTAAACAGAAGAAGTTGTCCATAAAGAACTGCTACCAGTAAAAGCTTTGTTCCTCTCCTGCCTTTCCTGTTTTCAATAAAGTCAAACAGCTACCAGAGGAAGGACCATCTGCCTAACTGCACACTGTGTAACTCTTCATATCAGTAAAGCAAATGTCAGATCCGGGGTTTGTTTAGTCAGTACATTAATCCTGTCAACTTCCGTCGCTTACAGCGAAATGAAGCAATGATAATGAAACAACCATCAAAAAATAAAAGGAAAATAGTAGCAGGCTTTTATCTCTGGCTCAGAGGCACTTCACTAATACATGAGTTTTAGAGATGAAACGGGACCTTAGCGGATTCCAATAACAAAAGCTGCTCTCACTCACTGAACGTTAAAGCTGTTTTCTGGAATTTATATCTGAAGGCACAATTCACACATTAATCAACATTAGAGAGTGAACGTGATGGTTTTTCAGCTGCATTCTCTGGGGCAGGATACTTAAAAGCCTATCTGAAATATGTGGGATTGTGCCAAAATACATTGAGAGTGCTCTCTGTGAGAGTCAAGCTCATTTACTGAAAGCACAGCCTTAGTTAACACTAATTATGTGAGACTTATATAGTTATGTGTCATTATGTCAGTTTACTCTCACAGATTCACCTGCCTCTGATGTAAAATGCAAAGTGTAAGTGTAAATGTAAGACCTAACAACTAGGCAATGCTAACACACTGCATATATGGACTAAATTGTGAGCAGAGCATTAGCTTGCACAAAGCTAACACTTCAATACATAGCTAGTGACTACTTTTAAATTAATTTCTCAAAAAGATTAAGCCACAATGGCTTAAAAACAAAATCATTTGCAGACAAATTAAATATTTTAGTGTCATCGCATACACATGTTTAAGATAATATTCCCCTACACCGACTACTGCTCTTTGTCTCTATCTGGTGGTTAAAAAACGCCACTTTCCAAGCGTTTATTTTAGAAAGTAGGAGGGGTCCCTTCACCCTTGTGATCCTTATGAGCGTCAATTCCTGTTGCATGCTCAGATTATCTAATTCTGCTCTGTGTTGTCAATATACTTCCATAACAACAGAGATGCATGCTTACACAAGCATGCACAAGGTGATAAGTATGTGTACATGCATACACACACATACAGAACATACACATTTGCACAGGGACACACAGTCACGGGCCGAGGCCATAAAGATGTGTGTGCAGGCTTAATTCTGCACAGAGAGAACCACCACAGCAGTTCATGAAACACACTCATTAAACACACAGACCCTCTGCAGCCTCTAAACTCTGTGTGTGTGTGTGTGTGTGTGTGTATCCCGGAGGTGTGTTTGATC
The DNA here is from genome assembly GCA_036023655.1 of Nannoperca australis. NCBI lineage: Eukaryota > Metazoa > Chordata > Actinopteri > Centrarchiformes > Percichthyidae > Nannoperca > Nannoperca australis. Next base: position 18,662 of record JAVQJD010089893.1, on the reverse strand, counting down.
TCCTGACTGTGATAATGTGATATCCAGCCCTTGTCTTTGATCCGTCATCACTATTAACACACTGATATGATAGCACTGCTCTGCCTGTGTGTGTGTGAGTGAGAGAGAGAGACAGAGATAGAGCTACTTTTAATGAGTGTACACAGGAGAGTTAAAGGGAGTTTAAGGACATAAAAGGTCCTTTAGACAACCGCCTGAAAACAATGTGGTGGGCTAGTATAGCTAGCTGGTATACCTCAAACTACAACCTGTTTCCACTTCACAAAAACATGTATTTAGTTTAAGTTTATTTGTTTCAGAGTCAATATCAAGAATATTGCTGAACGCTAAATTTGTTTGTGCGTGCATTTGAAAGGCAATAAATAAGTGGAAAATCTCCTGTGTTTTTACAACCCTATATCACATTAGATCGCAATAGAACAGGAGGGAGATGAGGAGCTCGGATGAGATAATGGATTTACACAGTGGAAAACAGACGCACAGATGTGACATGTGACTAAGGACACACACACACACACACACACACACACACACACACACTTTATATTTGAAACCATTCGCCATCACGCATTTCTGAAACCATGCACACTCCAGTGAAAACACATATAGAAGCTACATCTGCGTCCGTGCTTTTAGGTTCAAAGCATTTCAGAATCAGAGAATCTCCAAAACGGCAACATTTCAGGAGCTAAGACCAGACCTGTTGTCAGCATTGTGGCTGATCCAGTGGGGTTTTAAATGCTTTATTTAGCTCAGGAAGGAGGAGAATGTCCTCCCTAGACAGCTAGCTTCAATTTTCTGGATGCTATCTCAACTCTTTATTTTGTTTGATTCCTTCTATTCCTGTAGGTATTTAACTTTAAAAGAATATTCCAGACAGATGCAAGTGCTGATGAAAACCCATAACAACCTTGTAGCAGTATTTCTTGAAACCCTACAATGTTTTTTTTAAAATTTGTCTTATACATAATATAATTTGCATTTATACATATATACTGTTATTATTAGGCCCCTGTGCAAAATAAAGTTAAACTCAGGGGTCTTTGATGGCATGCTGTTCACATCCTAGTCATACGCACAGTGAATACCCTCTTGGGTATTATCCCTGTGTGCCACCAACCCACTGCTGAACTGTATGTGAACACTCTGAAGAGAGCAGTGACATTTTCAAATGCTCAACGCACGAAAAGCTCTTGGCTGGATGAGGGGGAACGAGGGAACGAGAGAGAACAGGGCACAAGAGAAGGAAAGGAGAAGAAAGGAGAGAACAGGTGTGATTCCCACTGAGCTTTCTGTACAGACCTCTGAAGTGAAGCAGAGGAGGGAAAGTAGAAAACAAAGGAAGGAAAACTGAGAAGTACAGAAGGGAGCAGCAGAATCCCTCCAGAGTGTGTTCAACATGAATCCCAAATCAACAGGCCTGTTGAAACATAAGCGATTAGGGAGCAGCTCTGCATTTAGTCACTTTAGAAATATGGTAGCGTAAGTGCGACTGATGCTTTGATTTTATTTCTTGTAGCTTTGCCAGCAGTAAAGAGCGTTTTTTCTTGCCAACTTTAAAGTGCTCTTGTCTGGGCTATCATATTAGGCTTTGCATAAAATAAATATGATTCAAGTCCACTGAGAGGAAAATCACACCTACTCGGCGATGTCCTCTAACCAGTAATGTCCCTGTTGTCGCTTTTCTCTTTCTCCATTGTTGGAGATTTTGTAGCATTTCAGTTGCCGAAGATCACCTGTCAATCAAACAGCATGCATGGCACTGTTTTTCCTTGAAGTTTTGGCTTTTGTGCTTCTAACTGTGTCTAAATTCTATACTACATGCTAACTGTATACAGTATATACCATACTCATTCTTATAGTGCACTGTTTCTGTGTTTAGTATACAAGAAATGAACACACGTTCATTTCTTGTATACTAAACACAATATTGTGTTCCTGTTTATAGTAACAGGAACACAATATTGGCACTACCTCATCAATGAAACTGCAACTTTAGAATACCACTAAGTAACCTTAAGGTGACAGCAAAATATTTGTCCACAAATCTAATAGTTTGTAGTGCTTTCTGAAGTGTTCACAGAGCTGTTTCACCACCATCCATAGTACATTTTTATATTTCTAGCCAAGGCAGCCTTTATTTCATTAATTTCCTTTGAACAATGCATTGTGGTGGAATAGTGTCCACAAACACTCAAAAATCTGGGTTTATTAAAAAGGTACTGCACATTTAAATGTGATTCTTTTTAAAGCTGTAAATTAAACGATATGTATTGTGACGAAACACATCATGGTGTTCACATTGACCTGCTTGAAATTAATATGTGGTTTGGAACTGGGACACACTTGTGTTATAGGCTGTATTGTGTGAATTAATATTGTGTTCTATCAATGAGTGATAAAGAGTTGTGGGATTTCTACGTTTGGCCTGCTGATTCAGGATTCTCTAAAACCTCATAAAATGCATTCTCAGCGCTGATTGGCTGTCACACCTGTCCATTCCTTCCCGCTGCGTCTCCATTGGGGGGTTTCAAGCAGAACGTAGAAGGAGGACTGCTTATTGTACTCCTCCCGGTCTAAGATCCTAACGGTTATGGTTTTCCTGTATGGGACACATGTAGACACACACACACACACACACATAGAGGGAGGTGGTGAATGCATGCATGGCAAACAAACAACATGGCAAGGTATGTACACACACACAAAAAAACAACCCACACACACCCACACACACACACACACACACACACACACACACACACACACGAGGTGAGTGGTGATCATATGTGGTGAGATCATGATCCACGACCTGCTGCATGTTCACTGTCATAGGAAGGACACATCAGGAGGTACAGCAAGAAAGAAGGGACATTTAAATCAGAAATCTCCTCCTGTGTGCCTCCATGTCGAGAACATGCAGCCTCAGCAATGTGGCGGACACTCTGGGGTCAAGGGGGTCAACGTTCACAGGGTCCCAAGGCTCACCCCCATCCTGACCTTTGGTGTCGTTGCTCTCCACCAGGCGAGGCTCTCCGATCTCTATGTAGAAGGTTTTGTTCTTCTCGTACTCCTCGTCGTCGATTACTTTCACCTTGATGATTTTACTGAGGAGGAAGGGGGGAAAAGGAAAAGACGGGAAGGGAAGAAGAGAAGGCAGAAAAGTGAGGAAAGGACAGGCCGGAAACTGGAAAGAGCAGCGTTTGGTTTTCCCACAAGCACCTTTTTTTTTTTTTTTCAATTTCAGGATCTTTTTAGTTTTTACCTTTAAGTCTGATAAAAGTTTTTTATTTTTCCACCTCATCTAACCGTAACATCTGATGTCAGATAAATGTTGGATGTTATCGGAAGCTCACATTAGTCTGACAAGATTGATCTGATAAACTCCTCACTCAGCCAGCCTGCAGTCCTGATCGAGGTTCAATTCAATCATCCTGATACCATCCAAAAAAAACCAACCTAAACTTTGTCACTTGAATGCTAAAAGTTAAATGCAGTCTGGCAGTGTGCTGGAGAGTTTATCAGCTCTATTACACTTTAGCAGGTGAACAATCATGAATCACAATGATGTATTTGGCTCGTACAATCCAGCCGCAGGTTTGCAATTTTAGTTTTTTACTACACATTGCTTCCCATTTTTACGAGACTATTTGACAATATAATCTCGTGCAGTGACAATTGTTAAAGTCTGAATGTGTGTCAATTCTTAATATTTACATTTTTAAAGCAAAAGAGGATATTTTATGGATGCATGTGGGAACCCAGGACAATTCACTGTGAATGCAGCCAATTCAAGACTTACATTTCCATCAAAATGTGCCTTACAATGTTGCTGATATCCAGCCTTCCATTTAAAAATGAGCACTATAGAAAATTAGTTGTGGGCTTCTTTGACATTGTTGGCTGAATTCAAAGTGAACTGATACACACTGTCTGAAACAGATCAGCATATAGACAAGTCTGAAACATTAGAAGAACAAGAAATCATCCAAGACCACATGCAAGAAAAGACTGAGCAGGAAAATAATAGCGAAGAAGCGATTCTTTTTAACGCAATAATATGTCTGCTGCTGCAATTAACACCCTCAACAAGACACAGTGCGGATAGCAGTGTAACCAGTCACGAAACTGGGCAGAAACAAACTGGTCAGAAATCTGTACAAATGAGTAAATCAAACAGCACATTTAACTTGTTCAACAACTTGCAAAAATCCGTTTCACGAATCAAAGTCTCACATTTCACAGGTATAGATTTATGTTGTGCTAGAGTTCTCCTTCTAAACCTTTCCGTGTCTGATTAACAGAACAGCCTGTAAACTGTAACAGCACTCTGTCGATGAACACAAGACAAGCCAGTGAAGCTGAGTTTTTACCAATACTCAAAGCTCTAAGCTGAGCTCCTACTCCTGACCAACCAGTCATGCTCTGGTAAGACTCAGTATGGAAAGTGTGCGTGTGACAATTGTGGATTGTGGCACTTGACCTCAGTCACATTTGGCAACCACCATCTGAGGTCACAGGGCCGTGGAGCGGGACTCAGTCAATCTGGAACAAAACCCATTTTCTCATCCAAATCTACTACAGGCAATAACAAAGACATCTGAGAGAATACTCATAATCTGGCCTATAGTGTGAGAACACACACACACACACACACACACACACACACACACACACACACACACACACAAGCTTATATAAGCCATTATCTGTGATCAAATGCCTGCAACCTGTTTCAAATCGACAGCCGGCATCGTGTTAGCAGCACTACATATGAATCCACGCTCTCTCAACTGAACAGCCATTTGACAAATAAAAGCACTGTTCTCACACACACACACACACACACACACACACACACACACACACACCTCTATACAGTCTGCACTGGTGAAAATAGGTTTTATCCAAGTAAAAGGTAGTAATACCACACTATAAACGTACTAAATTACAAGGAAATGTCCAGGATTTGGGCTATTTGGGTATTATTGACATAAGGTGTTCTTATTATTTTAACGTAAAAGAATAAATCTACATTTTTATTTCCTACCAGTTGGAATCTGCAGCATTCCTCCTTGATGACAGAAGACATAAAGCAGCCTACTAATCATCCAATTATACACAGGGGCATCAAAGGTTAATCTATCAGATATACAATACACACACCAAATGTCACGGGTTAACTCATTACACTAGAGGGATTATCCCATCCATCACTGTCCCTTATCAGCAAAAGCAACCTTCTGGCCAGGAGGAGCTCAAGACCGACAGACTGTCAGATAACACTTGCAGCAGCTGGAGGTAAAACCCTCCCCTGCCTCAAGGTGGAGCCCCTGAGCATGGCACTTAACCTCCCAAGTAACGGAGTGGAGGGTCTCAGGGAACAGCAATCTTTAACTTCCCACTGGGAGTATAATCACTGCTACTACTACTTCAATTAATACAAGGCCTGTTACTAATGGACTAGAAGTACACACATAAACAAAGTCTGGGTTTCACTCGGATGTGCCAACTTGTTGATTGGCTCCTTCTGTGATCGAGAGTCCTTCCTGAGCAGCCTCATGCGCCTATTCATTTTGCACCCACATTGCTATCAAAGCTCTCATTAAAGGTCCACAGCAACCTCCACAATTCTCAACTCAGCAGTGTTAAAAGTCGAGGAGTAAAACCAAGCAAGCAGCACATTTGCTGATTTATGAACCCCATTTTTTCCAGATTTTTACAAAATACAGACGTGACAGATTTGCACAGGATTGAGAACACAGATGACCCAAAGCAACGCTACTCCCGTGTGAATAGGATTTTGGGCTGTACGTCCCTGAAAAGAACAAAAACATTTCCATCAAATCAGCGATTTGAATCAGTGATGGCTATCTGACTTTTAAATCAGAAGAAACCTAAATGACTGAGTAAGAATTGTGATTTAATTCTCCATATATGTGTAAAATGGCAATGAATCATATTTGCAGACAGACTGGCAGGCTTTTTCTTTTTCCCGGGTTCGGGAATGATGACTCCTCTGTTAAAGCTGGCAAACCTCACAGATGACCAGCGCGCTGGAAAACCCACACACATGCTCACATACTTCACAGTCAAACGTGCACATCCAGACGGTGCAATCAATGCTGATATCTCTCTCGTTCTTGTTTTTACACACACACACACACACACACACACACACACACACACAAACATGAACACACACACACAGACACACACTTCCCTCCCATGACAAACATGTTGGCTGTACAGTACGATGTCCCGTTGCCATGGCAACGCAGTGTTTGGGTAACCAACAGGGGTGGAGAAGATTGTTTCCAGACCAACGATGTATGTGTCAGTGTGTGTGTGTGTGTGTGTGTCTGTTTGAGAGAGAGAAAGAGGTCACATACTGTACACACACTACACAAATTTTTATGTGTCAGTGTGTGTGTGTGTGTGTGTGTGTGTGTGTGTAATAATGAGACAGACTTTGATATTACACAGTAGCCTAAATTGTTTGTAGTGAATGGTACCTCTCTGTGTGTCTGTATTCAATCACACGTTAATCTATTAAACCACATACGGTAAGGGAAGTGAGAACAAATGATTGTGTGGGTGTGTGTGTGTGCATGCACGCCATATGATGGTTCAGTAAGAATAATGGGGAAATGTGTCTAAAAACACAAAAGTGGCACATTGAATGTGAAATTTACACTCTACACACCACCATGTTTGTACTTCTATACTTGTGAGGACTCTCATGGTATAGTGTGCATTCCTTAGTCCCTTACTATGACCTTAAACTAAACCGCATCCTAACCAAGACTCTGAGAAAGCCCTTTGACAGGGGCCCCCCATGAACATCCTCACTTTCCAAACCCGATGTCACTCTCTGGGCTTTGAAATCAAATTGGTCCTTACAAAGATAGAAATACCATAACACACACTCACACAGACAGAGGTGGTATCACACTTGCATGGCAGCATTCGCAAATGTATCACACTTGCAAACTTTGACACCCACACATGAACACACTAAAGGAATGTCAGCTGCAGGAATTCAAAAATACACACACACACACACACACTGTGTGTACACCGTGTTTCCACAGAGATGTCCTCCATCTGACTTTGCAAAAAAGCATAAAAAACAAGTGAACATCTGAGCAGCTGTGGCAGATCTCCACTCCATCTCTTCTCCATCACACTCCATCTCCTCGTTTCCTCCCTCTGTTTCGTACGCTGTTGCTCTCCTTTGTCGTTCATCAACAAGATTCCTGCAAGACTTTTAACACTTGGCCTCTACAGGGTTTATTAAACATTTCACTGAAACTCTTAAATAGAGGAAACTTCCCTAGAATTAGCCAGAAGAATACAAGATAATGGAACAAACGCTGAATAGATTGTTCAAAAACAGCTCGACTGAGTCATGTTAAAATAGCGGATAGGTTCATAAACTACAAACGTCACCATGTTGGTGACCTTCACTTTTCCTTTTTGCTGATTACGTTTGTTCGTGTTTGGCTTTCTGTTGTCATGATTTTCCGTCCTCGTTCTCCTCGCAAAATAAATGATTTTGCAGGGTTTTGGCTCTGATGCCCCTGCAATTTGCACCCTGAATATTTGCCACGATGCTTTGAGACATAAAAATGATTATCCACATGTCCCTGCTGTCCCACGATAACACTTAACCATACAATAAATAGTTTATTTCCAAAGAGAGAAAACAGTAGAACTTGAAATAGGACAGGGAGGTTTTGTCTGGAGGTTTTGAGTAAAGTTATACCAAATATGCCACAAAAACAATGGGAGTTTAAAGCTTAAACTCTCTGCAGCAGATAAATATCAGGTGGATTACCAGAAAGCTCTTTCAAAACTAAGCCCGCCTAAATGCCATTTTGCATTTGCAAAACAAAGCCTCTGTCAGAAGCACAAAAGTACATATCAAACTTTGCTGTCTCTGTTTATCACTCACAGGTTATTTGACCAGTTAGTGTATTTTCTCAAACACACTGCAGCTTTTCATAGGAGTTCTTCTGCTACAGTGACAGAGGAAATTCAGACGTTGCTATTTAAATGTGTGCTTTCTAGTTTAATGCACATACTGAAAAACAAAAAAACACAAAGTTGCCAGTATGTGGTTACCCATTGGGGCCTCTCTGTTGCCACATATTTGACACTAACAAAGAACTTTCCTCTGGCTCACACACAAACATAAATACACAGGAAGTTGTAAAGCACAACAGGCAGCAGCGCCGGTCACTCCCCTCTCCTCAGCAACCTGCCATAGCGACGTATTTGGATCGGAAAATCAGAGTTTGGGAACCACGGCTTTATTTTAGGTTTGAGGAAAAAATGCTGCCGGTCAGCTGGCTGGTGTTTCTGTGTGTGTGTGTGTGTGTGTGTGTGTGTGTGTGTGTGTGTGGACGGAGGGAGGAAGGGGGACAGTGGACAACCAGGTCCAATTTACACGACAGTGATGGAACATATTAAATGCCTTTAAAAATGACGTATCTTAACACAAGTTTACACATACAACATATGAATGTGTGTGTCGATGCATGTTTGCATTTATCATTTGTTGTTTAAATGTAAGTTTGGAGGAGTAAGTGGGAGGTGTGTGTGTGTGTGTGTGTGTGTGTGTGTGGAACTGGCCTTTCAGACTGTGAACTGGTTTGTTTGTGTGGAACAGATTGCTGGTGGGTGGACTTCGGTCGCAGACTAAACAAAAGAAGTGTGTGTGTATGTGTGTGTGTGTGTTTTATAGCTTATACATTAAGTGTCAGTGTTTAACATACAGAGAACAAGAGTGTGAGTAAGTTGGTGTCTGCACATAAATGCTTTTGTGCGACACAGCTTAATACAGAGAGCACTAAAGTGTGTGTGTGTGTGTGTTGTTTACGTGTAGTGGTTTTATAAGACAAAGCTGATAATGATGTTGGCCGCAGTGGGAAACCGCAACAATGGGGAGACAGCGCTCAGCCAGGCCTCCTCTAATAAGCTCCAGTCTGCTCACTAATACACGTAATCCTGACTTTATGGAGGCTAATGGAGACACAAAGTAGGTTACACACACACATCTGCCACAGAGCTGCTGTCGGCCCCACATGGACTACAGGGATCCCAATTCTTCTCTGAGTGTCTCTCTGTCCCTCTTATTAATAATCTGTGATATTTTTATATGAAAACAAATGTTTAGTTTGACTTATAGAGTAAGTAAGTACTGGTATCTACATGATCTAATATACTAAGATGATACTCACTATGTGTCATATCATCAATATATTCATATAGGAAATTCAGATGTTGGCACTTATCACCTCAGGCAGAGTTCTGAAGTAGTGGAGTTCTAGATTTGGGTTACTGATATTTATGAAATGTGATTTTGTTAATTTCTTGTGTTAAAAAGGTTGTTGTATCACATCCACTTATCATATCTGAGATGCCAGAATTTCCTTGAATGCACCAACAACGAAACGTTGCTCACAACTTCATCACGTTATTCATTAATTATTTTTCACGAATAAACTAACATGATTACGTATCTTCAGTTTAGTTTCAAGTCGCTGCAAGTGTATTTTTATACTCTAATGAAGGTGGGGGGCTGCCTGGGGGATAGAAAATCAATCTCAAACCTGTATGCTTTCAAAATATTCAGGCTGAAGGAAAAGTATGAATGAAAAATATGGTTATGGTTAAACTCGCAAATGCCTAGAGGGAAAAATAAATTGGGGTTTGACTGGGAAGCTTCAAGTAGCCAGATGAAAAAAGTTGAGCTCATGTTTGCTGTTTTCTCACAGAAGCTTTTACAGCTTTCGCAACGCAGCCAGAAGTTTGGTGAGGAACTGCAGTGACAGCCATTTTGCTTTATCAGTCTGATACTGAACAGGGCCATAAAAATAATGTTTATGGTAATGGTCATTTTTATTGGACGGCACTATGCAAAACAGTTGGCAAAGCCGTAAACAGCAGTCAGTCTCCAGTTTTGTGCTTGACAGTGTGTGTGTGTGTATGTGTGTGTGTGTGTGTGTGTGTGTGTGTGCATCCGTGCGTCAGAACCTCATCTGTGTCATTTCAACTATTTTCTATAATCACAGGGAGTTCCCCTTTCTTCTCCCTCGCTCTCTCTCTCCCTAGAGTATGTCGGGTTATCTCACCCCCCCCCTTCATTCCTATCTTCAGTATATATTGTTAAACTAATACGTATTTTTTAAAATCCTGGGCACTCCCCCACACACACACACACACACACACAGAAAAAAAGGAGCTTGTAAATATTACTGAAAACACATGAGTGTGTGTGTGTGTGCGTGTGTGTGTGTGTGTGTGCCATGTAACATTTTAACTTTCACCAACTTGCCTGGAACTGATGGAAGCTGTCTGGGTTTTTAGGTGACATCCTTTTTTGGTATCTTAACAGTAGAGGGTGCATTGGGTTTTATTGTATGTGTGCCTGTGTGTGTGTGTGTGTGTGTGTGTGTGTGAGAGAGAGTGTGTGGGGTGTGTGTTCATGTTTTTGTGAAACACCTTGCTGTGGTCATGTTACTACTTATCAAAGTGCTTGCAAACTGAAGACCTTGCAGATACATGCACAGACACGACCTGTCCTCAAAACACACAACGTGCCGCTTTTAGGCAAAGAAATGTGAAATGTGGGTTACAGAGAGTGTGTGTGTGTGTGTGTGTGTGTTTGTGTGTGGTTGAGAAAGAAGTAGTCCTAGAAGGTTGGGAACACAGTGACTACTCACAAGGCTCGTTGGTGAACTACTGTAGCTATTAAGCTAATGGCTAACACGTTAGCAGACCGGATACATGCTAGTGCTATAACTCTGAGCTTCTTTTCCCCGCCTCTGTACTTAATTCAATAAAGAGCTATTGAAGAAGGGAAAAGCTCTAAGAGCTTGCAAACTTGAAAACCTTTTTATATAATTGTGATTCAATTCTTCCATGGCAACTGCTGTATGGTTTAAAAAAGACAAATGTTTTAATCTTTTCCTTAGAGAGCTGCGTTGGATATTTATTGATACGTGTTTTCAACATAAACTTTCTGATACTTTCCAAATTCCAGCAGGATCACACGCTTCTCCTTCTTCTCTTTTCATTCTTCTCTCCCCATGCAGCACAATGACGACAAAGTGACGTGGACTTTCAGGGGACTTTCAGTCAGAAGACGTTTTTCAAGTTTAGGTTTTATAGTTTGGCATGTCAGATGTGAACACTTTCCCCCATCCTACATTGAAACACACCTGCTCCCGTGTGTGTGTGTTCTGATTTCCGCGAACAATGAGACGAGGTGTGAAAACGCAGGACAGATGATTTCATCGGAGACCACCATAAAGTGAACGCTTTTATTCAAGCATTGAATGCAGACGCTGATTCTGTCTGCATGTAAGTTAATCTCTGACTTTATATTTATGTCTCACCTCCTCGTCTGACTCTTCATTGTTCTTTCTTGCCCATGAGACCAGAAAAAACATTCAACATGATTTTTCAAAACCTGCGTGACTCAACAAGATTACTTTGCTGTTTTTGCTCAGGAACCTTAGGCTGGATTTAAAGACAAAATGTTCAAATGAAATGGTGTTCTGAGAGTCTAATCACCATAATAACTTCTCAACAACAAAAGCACCTCGGGCTCATTGAGGATGAATATTCTGCAAATGCTGATCACATACAACCTCAACGTTAGTGTGGCTTCCTAGTATTCCAAGGAAATATACATTGAACAAACATTTAGAATTACAGTAGAAAGCACTGTTTTGAGTAAGAAGATAGAAAATGCTTTCATTTTTACTTGACATGTGTAAAGCTGTTACAGGTGTCTAAAAGTCACCGTAAAGGTTGTTACTGATGAAAAGGTGAAGCTAATTGCATTTTTGCTGAATAGGTAGAGAGGGATTCATCTATTACTCCTCTTTTCACCAACTCTCCCTCGTTTATTGCTTTCATTGTTTACTCTCTTGATCCCTCCATCGCCTTCTTTGAGGATACAGACTCTTTTTAAACAACAAGAAACCATTTTACTCTTCAATCTTCTTTTTGATTGTTTCTCCCTCCATTTTCACCGCTGTGTGTGTGTGTGTGTGTGTGTGTGATGTATGTGATGTATGTGCCTGTGGTTATGTTTTGTGTGTGTGCTTGTATTCCCTGCTTTCCTTCTATTTTCTCTCAATCTTTCTTTGATTACAAGCTCAATCAGCCACCTCATGTGTGTGTCTGCGAGTCAGTGCACGTATGTGTGCGCAGGTGTGTAAGGAAGGAAAGGCGGGTTAACACAAGACTGCACGAGACTGCAAGGGAGGGCGGCCGCTGGTTTAACCAGGGTTAGAAACTGATTACTGATTACACATTACTTACATATAGACCACGACAAGTACAGAAACTACATTCTGTGAACTGGAAATGTATATATTTACTGACTTCTGAATCAAATTCATCTTGAAGTCTTGTTTTCCATTTTGGATTGATCTTTGTTGTTTAAGAGCTTAAACAAGTCCTGTTTCTGTTTCATTGCATTCTTGTTCTAAAAATTTGTCAAAATTGACCCAATTTGGGTCAATAAAGCACCAAGCAATACAGAGAAATAATGATTTCGATAACAAAGTACCTAACACTTTCCTGTTTCTCTGAAAACACGACTGTGAACACGTGCGGCCTGCAGCAGTGGGCTCAGACTTGGAGGAAACGGCAGTATCAGCAGGTCGCTGGTTACGGACCCTGGCTGCACAAAAGACAGCAGTGAAAAAGCAAATGGCAGAGCTTTTCACAGGGCTGGAAGCCATACAATAAACCTCAGTGTCTTTCTGTCGGCCGCTTGCTCTTTGCCATTTTCCTTGACAAACTTCTAAAGAAAAATACCCCCCCCCCTTGCTTTCTCTTTCCTGCCGCTGACATTTCCTCTCAATCTACAGATTTAGCTGCTCCCTCCTCTTCCTTCTTGCCCTCCTCTTCCTCCTCTTGTTGGCTAATTAAGTTTAGCAGTGGCACACTATTCCAGTTGGCGATGCCAGCCTCTCTTTGTGCCACTTACACACAAATCCCAAATCTCTTTCATTTCCCCTCCAATTTCACTGGCATAAAGTGAACGGGCCCATTCAGCTCTCTGTGTTTCTCTGTTTTGAGTTTGCATCAGAAAGCTTTGCTAGCACGAGTCAATAACAATAACTCTTTTGCTTTCTCCCCCTCTCTCTATCTCACTCATTTCTTTGCACCATCACGGTTTTTGAGGAAAGTAGGTGAAAATCTTTGGTTAACACAAGAAAGCAGACTGATTAAAACACAAAACATATACGTTTGGTTAGTTGTAGTGCTGCCAGTTCACACTGCCACTTTGTACTGTAGTGGGAATGAGAGGAGAAAGGGGTCGGATTGTTGCCACGGCAACGTGCGGCCAGCGCAGCATTGTTTCCACGGCGTTTCCACGGCAGTTCCATGGCTTTACTGCCAGTTTCCCTTAAGTGGCCTAGAGTACAGATGCCCACAGGTGGGACAAGTGGATATTTACAAAGACAGACAGAGAGGCATCAAGGAAAGACACACACACACACACACACACACACACACACACACACACACACATCTGAGACCCATGGCAGGTAAACAAGACCGTATCGAGCAAGTATAATTTAGACCCTCACCTCAGGTTTCGAGTCGGGTGTCTGTTCTTCAGAATCGAGTGGACTTCAAGGAATTCATTTCCTAAGTCGACTGACAGTTTTATGAGTTTAGGTTGGCCCAACCTGCACTTCCTGTTAAATCAGTGCTGATATAAGCACTTTATTAAAAAGCATATAGTGACTCACCAGTGCCAATAATGTCAGTTTGTTCAATTGCATATATTGGAGAATGGATGAAAAGTGCATTTTCGCCTGTGGGGCATCTTTAACCTGTCTGAATATGAGATTTTCCTTTGATCCCACACAATCGTGGATGAATGTGTTTTATAAATGTTTCCCACTTTCTGTGGAGAATTTTTATTCTACATTTTACATTTAAATATTTTCTGGCACTGAGACACGGTTTGGTGTATAAATGCCTAAAATTGCCAATATCAGATATTGACTATCAGCATTGTTTTGCAAAGACAAACTGGCTGTAACAATAATGCAGATACAGAATGAATAATCACACTGTATAATAAAAAGCACATTCTACTATGCACATACTGTATATGGCCAATTCAATAACACAAGCGACCTTTTGATCGCTCTCCTTATAAGGCTGTGCATACGATGCACATGCATGTATACAACCGTGGACAGTTGGGGAAGACAAACAGTCATAGATCACGTTATTTTCTCTTCTTACATGCTTGTATTGTGCCGACAGCTGGTGGTCAGGATAATCCATCAATAAATCAAATGAAACACGAGGAAATAGCTGAAAATAAAATTCTCCTGGCCTTGATTTCCTTAAAAGAATCAATATTGATTTATCTGAATGCATCAGAGTTAATTAGATTGCATCTATTTATATATGCAAACGTGTACGCATGCCTTTAAGACTGGGCTTTAGGAGGCCAATACACATTCGATTTTTAGTGAAAGTAAAAATAGTAAAGATTTTCCAATAACAAATTTAAAGTATTTCAGGATTTTGTTCTTGTCAGGATGGAAAATCATTGGAAAAATCCATTAGATCATCACGAGGCACTAAAATCTGCACCGGAACGACAAACCGATTTTGTGAGACAGTGGTACTGCCAACCAGTGGGCTGTCATGGGGTTTACGTGAACTATAAAATGACACCGCTGTTTAAAAATGCTGCATCTTTAAATAAAGAAGACATTTACAGATATATCTGAATGAAATATTGAAATGTGCTTGAATATTTTATAAAACGTTTTACAGGCTGCTGTAGTCAGGGAGAAAACCACAACCACAATCAAAAGCCATCTGCTGCTAAAACAATAAATAATAAAAGGACAAGGTCTTCCTTTTAATCTTAAAACTTTGGGTTTTAATGTTTGTCTATCTTTCTTCCGGTTATCCATCGCTCCATCTCTCCCTCTTGTTCCAGTAACACCGGACTAATCTTAGCCTGTGGATCAGATAGTTCAGGTCAGGGATTTGTTCAGAGTGTGACAGAAATGTTGTCTGAATGTTTTCGGCCCTTTGATGCTGTCAGATGAGGTGAAATGTATCTCTTCCGCTGCAGAAGCATAGCTGACCGGCCACAGTCGACGCAAACAGACACACACACACACACACACACACACACTTTATTATCGGGAAAACAGGAATGAAATCTGACACAAAAGGTATGCCAGACACTTGGCAGCAGGCAGTCAAAAATGCACACACACATTACCTTATTTTCCAGACATAATAAAACAGAAAACTGACCTATACACACTCTTTAAAAAGCATGTCTAACACTAAAAAGCACACACACACACACACACACACTTTTATAAATCACTATGGATTGTATATAAACAGAGAATGACAGCATGGATGAGATTGACAAAGATGAGATGATACAGAAAGTAGTAAGAGTGTATATATATATATATATATATATATGGTGGTTGAGAAAAGAGCTTTGCATGCCAAAATGCTCCCTGAGGGAGCCACCTGGCTGGCTGGAGGTCAGGGAGAGGTCGGCCAATCACAGACAGGCGCTCTGACACGTACACCAAATTGATGGATTTCTTCTTGCTAATCTGGTAGACATTATGTATGCGTCTATTTCTTGCATACACAATATTGACTAGATAGCGTATGCGTCGTGAGCTTACTGGACATACACAACTGCGCCAAGATGCATTGCGTCTCTTCAGCTTTTCAGGGCTCAGGACATTAAGGTGCAGTTAGGAGGAACAACGCGGGAGCTCACATATATAATTAAATGTACTGCAGAATAAATATTTAACACATTTGTGATAAACAATTTTCATTCAACAGCAGCTGGGACCGTCATGTGATGCAGAGATGACGTATCGCTCGAGCACTTCGGTGTGAACAGTCTGCTGGTAATGGCATATTTAATCATTCATTTAGTATGCAGTATGCAGTACATACTGATTGATTATGTAGTATGCAGTACATTAGTATGCAATTTTAAACACACCCATTGTGTTTGGTCTGTACTCTGCAGGAAAGCAACCAAAATATAAAGTTCATCTTTGACAGACTTTTGCAAATTGAATCTTATTTATTTCACAGATCTGCAAAGTATTTTTTTCCTCCAACTCAACTGCAATCAATCATTCTGGAAATTTTTTTTTATATATGAAGAATTGTTTGCCTCCTTTGGGGAAAATAGCCAATCAAACCTCAAAAGGCCACACTAATCTTTTTGCATTATGAAGAGTGGAGGTAAAACCTTATTGAGAATTCGTAATAAGTCACTCCTCGGGCCCTGCATGACTGAATAAATATGTTGGAATTTGATTAACGCACTGCCAAAGCTGGCATGCAAAATACCAAAAGCCTTATCTATCACTGATCTGGAGGGAGGAATCAGAGGGTGAGGGAGACGGAGGAAGATGAGAAGAGACATTTAGCAATTTACTGGGTCTGAAGTCATCATCCCCTCTGCTATTTGGGCTGAGCACCTCAATTCAAACCCAGCTGCTGGGAGAAACATATAAGTGCGGCTGACAGCAGGTCTGTCAATGTCAAGTGGAAACCTCTCTTTGCAAATGAAACCTTTTAGCTCGAGTTGCCATGGCCATGTGCAAAGTTGTGTCCATCTCACATCTTCTGCCTCCTTCTGCTAAATGTCATTGTGCTATGAGCTGTGAGATACATTAAGTTTACACCCAGATCACAACCTTTATCAGATTTACACCTCAGATGGGCAACCACACTCAGTCTGCTTGGCATTTAAGAAATCAAAGTCTGTTCCCAGTCAGAGGCAGCAGGCCTGCCTTTTCTAGCTTGAAATACTCTCCTGAGCAGAATATGCAGGTGTTTTTTACTTAATCTTTCTATTTCTTGGGCTATGTAGATGTCTTTTTACCTGATGTGGGAAAGAAAAGAGAAAGCGGTGGATGCAGGTCTTTGAGGCCCTGCAGATAATAACAGTGTAATGTTGTAATTGAACTATTGTCTTAATCTGATTGCTGGTAAACCGAGCCTTGGTTTGCATGAATTTAAACTAAACTGAGGCCAAATGCAAAACTCAGTCTGCTGGCAAGAAACAGACCACCTATGAGCTCTGAATCCTCATTATGCTGATAATCACAGAGTTAATTTAATGTTTGGCTGCTCTTACTGACCTGTAACAGAGAGAAAGAAGGAAATGGAAAGCAATCACATCCTTAACAATAATGCAGATTACCATCACCTCTCGATAAAATACACCCCTCATCTAATTTTCTGCTTTCCCCCCGGCTGAATGTGTCGAGGGCTGAGAGACGACTGAGCCTATCATTATCTTCAGATGGATGGATATTCGAGAGGAGAGCTCCAAGAGACGCTCTGCCTCCCGTCTCTCCCTTTCTCTCTCTCTCTCTCTCTTGCTTTATTCTTATATAAAGCTATGAGTTTAAGAGAAAAACAACCTTTCACCACACACGCCTTGCATCTTCACAATGCAGGAGAGAAGAAAGCTATCAAACAGCGCGCACAGTGACACATACAGTATTTTAGCAGTAGCCAGAAGTCCAGCAGAGAAAATGATAGCCTGTACCTAACACCACAATGAATGCCATCGTCATAGCAACCTTATACAATGATCCAAACAAGCTCAGAAAGATAGAGATGGAAGTCAGTTTTTTTTCTTAAACACAAAGAGGCACAAAGTACACTTCCACTGATTCAACACATCCCAAATGTTTAGCATTCTGTTTGGCATCATCTATCGTTTGGCTTAAACCTATTACACAAACAGACAGAACTCGCCTCTCTCTCTCTCTCTCCACACACACACACACACACACACACACACACACAGAGACCGTTGACCCCACTCTGCTCCTACCGTTGTTTCCCTCGAGACACGATTGAGCGCTGCACCGCCCGAAGCAACAGATGGCCTTTACCGTTAGTGTGCCACAGATGGCTCAGAACATAACATCAAGCAATTCACACAATAGAGAAGAGTAGATTTCAGTAGAATCTAATAGTTTGAGGGGCATCTCAGAAATCAACTATAAGGTGTTGTTGTCCTGCTGCTGTGTATGAATACAGGGAACTACATTTCTGTGTAGTTAGTCAATAAACAGTGCATGTGGTACACAACATATGGAAGGTTTAAAGGAACACTATTGCAAAGGTTGGTTCTGTTACACTGTACAGTACATCTTCACCATGTTGAATATTTCAAAGTTGAACTGACTAGTTCTCACTGCAGTTTTTGAGTAAAATGAAAAAAATGTCCTTGAAAAACACTAACACTAAGCTAAAAGTTATTTCAACATTAAGAAGAAAATGAAATGTACAGGACTATTTAGTCCACAATCCAAGACAAAGAAGGAGGAGAAGAGGCTTAGAACGGGTACTTTGTTCTAAGCCTCTTCTCCTCCTTCTTTGTCTTGGACCTGAGAAAATACAACTAAACAAATGTATACAATTCACATGAAAGAAATTCTGTCTACATGGCACAAAAGAAACCCACTGAAATGAGGCACAATCAACACAGATTTGATATTTAAAATTGTAAGTACTACAGGCCTACAAAATAATACACTTATTATACAGTATTCTGTACATAATGTTTATATCATACATAT
>JAVQJD010089890.1:0-17628 GCA_036023655.1 Nannoperca australis | reverse complement strand
CTCTATTTTCTATTCATTTCACAACGTATGGTGGTGAATAAGTGTGACTTTTCATGGAAAACACAAAATTGTTTGGGTGACCCCAAACTTTTGAACGGTAGTGTATATATATATAATGTGTTCTTCCATTTGATTTACTGTTGTGAGAATGAATTGATTGTTTTATTGATGACAGGTGTATAATGTGTGATCTGCTTTTGTTTTATTTCCCCTTGAATCCAGAGAAGGAGAACAGAGAAAACAGTGTGTGCTCCAAACAACAACATCATCTTCATCATCTTCATCCTCAGCAGCCGAACTCTGCCAGGCCGACATCAAACTGGTATATCGGACGCAGGCCACGCACTGCCTTCACCAACAGCCAGGTAATCAATCAATCAATCAATCAGTCACTCTGTCAATGAGCCATTCAGACAGATAGATCCTACGAAAGGATTTAGGTTTGTCTTGTAGTCTGTTAATCTGTGTGTGTGTGTGTGTGTGTGTGTGTGTGTGTGTGTGTGCGTGTGTGTCCTGCAGGTGAATGTACTGGAGACAGTATTTCAGGTGAACTGTTATCCAGGTATCCAGCTGAGGGAGCATCTGGCAGGGAGACTCGACCTGGACGAGGACCGAATACAGGTTCAAACAGCGCCCACGGAGACGTTAACAGACATTTAAGTCTGAAATGAAAGTAGCTCTGCTGCTTCTGCTGCTGTTGCTGCTGCTGTTGACCTCTTAAACCTCCCCATCCCACTGTGCCAAGGCATTACAAGCTCTGTCAAAACTCAAAGAACCTCATGCAAACTTTACACAAATACCAGATATGTCACGCTGATTTGGGGGGAAATGTGTGTAAAATGATGCACAAGATGTAGAATATTTCCAGCCAGAAAACTACATATACCACCAAGACACGTGTTGGGTGCTTGTAGTCCCACTTTAAGCGAGAACTCCGGTCTTGCTGCTGTCAGACGTTACAACCAGCACTGCTCCCGATTACACATACAGACTGATAACTTCCCTGTGCAATAACAATAACCACAATAATGTAAATTCACTGGGTTTCGTTGTATATATATTTATTATTTGTGTTACTCTTTTGTATTGTGTATTGTTGCTTATTCTTTCTATATTTTATATCTACTACTGTTTTTTGCACCTTTACTACTGTAGCCCTGCAATTTCCCCATTGAGGGACTAATAAAGGTTTATCTTATCTTATCTTATCTTAGCTTAGTCTTGTGGAGTACTAATGCCACTGGCCACCAGTCACCAATAGGCACATGTGCAGCATCCCACCAGCCACAAAGTGGAACTCAGTCAACAAGCTGAAGAAAACGTACTTCGTCTAATATAAGAAAGTGGGAGTAAAAAGGGTGCAGAAGACAGAAGTCTTGCATGAAAGCATGTTGTACTCACTTTTGATATCTTTCCCTCTCTCTTTCTTTGGGTCAGATCTGGTTTCAGAACCGGCGGGCCAAGCTGAGGCGTTCCCTGAGAGAAACCCGCCTGCAGCTGGTTCAGACGGCCGTGGCCGACCTCGGGGTCATAGGTCAACTGAAGGCAAAGCGGGATGTGCGAGGTGGCCTGGAGCTCGCCCAGCGGCTCGCCTCGCGTCTCCAGCTGGAGGTGGAGGAAGAGGAGGAGTGATGCTGATGACCTTGCTTCGTTCCAGATGTCGGGATTGTTCATGCATACATTTATTCATCAGTTTCTAGCAGCTTCTGTTTGTATTCTTCATTCCTTCCAAGAAAGACAAATGAAAGCCACCGTTTGCTTAAAACCCACAGTACCACAGTGATTATTGGCACACAGAAAGTTTATTTTGGGCTCTATAAAGCATACTGGGGATGTATGCCCTCTGTTGTCTTGAAGACGTGGATGTTGATGTGAGATTTTATCTGGATCAGTTTGTTTAATGTTCTGAAAGTGTCTTAATATGTGAATAGGTTTCTGTTTTCTAAACTGTACAAAGTCTAATTAAAACTAACTAAAGTATTTGAATCTTGTGTCGGTCCCTTGCATGACTTCACCTAAGGCATTCAGATGTGTGTTATATACACAGGTTTTTATGTGTTGTGACTTATTTTTCTATAATTAGTCACTAAAAACTGTAAAGGTACTCACATACATTCATAAATAAACCAGGTTGTTATATTTAAATTAAATAAAATATAAAATGACCAGAA
The DNA here is from genome assembly GCA_036023655.1 of Nannoperca australis. Lineage (NCBI taxonomy): Eukaryota > Metazoa > Chordata > Actinopteri > Centrarchiformes > Percichthyidae > Nannoperca > Nannoperca australis. The sequence continues at coordinate 15,457 of JAVQJD010089890.1, read as the reverse complement.
CACAAATAAAAGATTCTTGTCTTTGAACTGTCTTTTTTATTTGTTTATGTTGGTGACTCGTTATTTTTATTTATTAAATGCAACTGTACATAGCTGCAACTCAAACAAGTAAATATATACCAACATTAATTAATAAATTATCATGTATTAAATACATTTAAAAATCAACCGTATTCACATTAAAACTACTTAAACTTCATATTTAAAAAAAGAAAAAGACAAAATTACGCGGCCGACGCTGATTGGTTGAGCCGTGCCTCGTGCGTGTCCCGGAAGTAAAAGCGGAGGACTGATGTGTGTCTGGAGTGTAGGAATCTGTCGGTAACCTTTGTATTTAATGGTGGTTTTCTGCTTTAGAAAATGGACACGTTAAATAAACTGAAGCAGTTTGACGCTTATCCCAAAACTCTGGAGGATTTCCGAGTGAAGACGTGGGGAGGAGCGACCGGTGAGAGGCTTTAATTTACCAGAGAGCAGCAGCCATTCAGTCACACAGGCTGTTAGCTGCCGCGGCTAACAACAAGGCTAACTGAATCATTTCTCCTTTACATTATAAAACATAGAGAACACGTCAAGTTACAGTCTTAACATTAGCCTTTATAACGCAGAGTAAGCCTGAAAAGAAGCAGAATAGACACATTAACATGTACAATTCAACAGCAGAGCAACATAACGGCAAGGCTAGTGATGAAAATGCAAATATATTAATTAACAGGAGATGTCTTTTCAAAGAAACGTGATATAATCTCATTTTTAGGTCTTTTTTTACCGCGTCTTTTCTGTAAAGGACAACAACAGTGATTTTGCATATTTTAGCGACATTAAAAAAAGCTCTATTTAATTTATACATTACAATACCTTAAACTATATAAGTGAGTTGTGCAAATTAAGTCCAGTAGTGCAACTCTGGCAGCAAAGACGCATAAACTATATATAGTGTGAGTATATAGTTAAAATATATATAATAAGTACATCATATACTAAAGTATATGATGTGGTATGTGCAGTATATACAGTATATAAATACAATTATCTGCAATGTATACAATAGAAAAGGAATAGTAAAGCAGAATATATCAAAAAAAGGACAACAATTACAATATATAGTAGCAATATAGTGCTTTTATAAAGTGAAGTAATATGATGCTTGTTAGATATGTAACTACTACTACTTTGACCTTGAAGCAAACGATTGGTTTCCATGTATTTCTGTGTGGTTTGAAACTTGCTTGTTGTGTCTTACGTGATCTGTTTTATGTATTTGAGTAACTAAGTTCTCCGGATTTAACTGTTGATGTTTTGACTAACGCTCAAATGCTTAATCATGAAGTCAATCTGTGTCCTTTCAGTCACCATTAAGGCACAAACGTCAAACTTTTCTTGGTATCAGCTTTTCAAATGCGAGGATTTGATGCTTTTCTCTGGTATTTATCATAGTTAACGTAATATCTTTGAGTTTAAGACTTTGCTCTGGCACCATATGATGGACATTTTATAGACAGTGATTAATGAATAAATAGAGAAAATAATCAATAAATGACTTAATAATAAAAGCGTTAGTTGAAGCCCTAGCCTTGGTTTTTTTGAAACACACTTACATTTCATCTGGAGTTGTTACCATAGCAACAAGTCCTGCCAAGGTGAAGTTTATTCTCAGTTAAGTGGATCGGGACCGAGACGTGTTGGGACGAAGCTCCACATATGAACTCATTTTCAGACACAAATGTCTTCTTTTCTAAGAGAAATCGGGAAAACACATGAACGTAATTCAGATTTTTAGATGAGAACATAAAGGTTAGTGAGAAACCAAACTGCTACTGTCTGTTTTTTTTGTACCCTACAGAATAAAATGAAAATCTATGTTTCCTGAACATCGTAAGAAGACGTATTTGTAGTTGTCAGTTAATTCACAGGAGGCATGACTTTTATTTATCCTCTAGGGAGGATTTCCCTTAGTGCTCAAATGATTAATCCAGCATCTGATCAACACAAAGCTAATTATTAACAGCCATTCTGATTAAATCTTTTCAGCAATTTAGTTCCTGCTTCTCTAAATTCCTTCACTGTTCTCACAGAACCAGCACCAGAACCAGCCGTCCTCTTCTGTTAGACGGCATCAAACACTCAGTCCTGAATGAATTAGTGACATAATTACGTTTGTTTGCTGACTTTATGGCCAATTAATGTCCAATAATATTATCAGCAGTCACATATATTACCATAATTGTGAATAATCAACTTTACAAAAAAAAATTATTCCATGGCAGTTTTATTTTCTTCATTGCTGAACTAAAACTAAAATAAAATCATTTTCTAATTAACACTAAACAGAAGACATCAGACTGAGGTGAAAAACACTCTGATGCGTCTCTGAAAATGTTTCTTGCATTTGAAAAATCAGTAAAAGAAATTAGAGGATCTGAGTTTCTTCTTTAAACTCTCACCGTTTGAACCAGGATTGAAAAGATCTCTTGTGATTTCTAACAAACACGCCTCCTCTGTGTGTCTGCAGTGACCATCATCAGCGGTGTCATCATGTTAATCCTGTTCGTCTCTGAGCTGCAGTACTATCTCACTAAAGAGGTGAGTTCATCCGTCTCACATGATTCTCTGATCGCGTCCTCCAGTGAGCAGAAAGCTCCGAATGAAATGAAATCCGACGCAGAGCGGCATTTTCACACCGCCTCGTTTATTGATTATACAAATCACATGTAAACAGGTGTAGGAAAGTCTTTAAAAGCACCGAACTCAGTTACCTAAAGAAAAAAGGCACTAGAAGGTATTAAAAAGTCTTGTATTTACATTATAAAGGTCTTGAATATGTTTTCTTGTCTGCTGTAGACGTTTATGTTGCACAACTATAAACTAAAAGTGGGATTGTTTTGTGCACACGAGGCTGTTTAATCCTTTTTTATGGACTGTCAGTCTGCGACATCAAACTATATATTATTATATAGGAATTACTGAGATATCTACAGCTGGGAAGTACAGGCTAAATGTGATATAGATGCCAATAAATTGTATAAAATGTCTTTCAAATGTTTTACTTGGTGAAACTCTATCAGTTAACAGTTTGAGTGCTGAGGTCCACTTACAAGCTTGTTCCCCGGCTTTAGACCAGTTCATATGGTCTTCATCAGCAGGTGGAGTTTGCTCGGTTGTCATGGAGACGTTGATGTTCAAATGGAGCACTTTTAACATGGACACAAAGTCCCAAAAGTGCCCAAAAAAGTCCATCTTTTTCCAGGAGGTCAGAGGCACAGATTAGTAAATGATCCAAAATGAATATATTGATGATAATTTCAAGGCTGCCTGGGATTTAAACAGCTCTCAGCCTTCAGGTGTGTTTTCTGTCAGACCGGTTGTTCTAAAGAGTCAGATCCAGCAAACAATGAAACTTCTGTGTGCTGAAGGCTGAAAGTTACAACACTCAACTGACTAAAACTCATTCATCAGATAATGCAACTAGTGACTGGCAATAAGAGTGTAGTACAAGTGTACATTTTAATTACAAACTGATTCTACTTTACAACAAAAAGTACACCAGGCTTCATTTTCTGTTGCTTTGTTGTCAAAAAACGTCACCAAAGGGGAGATGCTTTAGTTCGGTCACACCTCAAATATGAAATGTTTCACGTGTCAGACGTGTCGGTGTTTTGACTGATTGGTCCGTGCCGTTTGCTCCCTTCAGGTTCACCCTGAGCTGTACGTCGACACGTCGCGAGGAGACAAACTGAAAATCAACATTGACATCATTTTCCCCCACATGCCCTGCGCCTGTGAGTAGCACTGCTGTCGCCTCGCTGCCTTAACGAGGAGCTGCTGGCCAATGAAGCTGACGCGCTGGTGATGACACGTGTGTGTGGTTTGTGGTTCTCTCAGATCTCAGTATAGATGCGATGGACGTGGCCGGCGAGCAGCAGTTGGACGTTGAACACAATCTGTTCAAACAGCGGCTGGACACAGACCTCAAACCCGTCACCCAAGAGGCAGATAAACACGGTAAACTACTACTCTGATGTTCAACCTCCTGACTCTGATCTATGGAGTGAATATAGTCTCAAAATGTATTGTAACTAAAAAAACAAGATTTGAAATCATTTACTTTTTCTGATCCTTTTCAAAAAGCTTCATGTGCTTACAAATGTCTGGTGTTACGCACGGATCAGGTTGCTTTCGCTTTCGGGATTATGAGACTATATTAACGCTCGTCGCAGCTCCACAGATTCGTAAATGCATGCTGCGTTTAAGTGCTGGTGGGAAAACTGGGACATCTGGGCTTTCGCATATTCGTGGTTAATTTCAAAGTGTGGAAAGACGTTTTTCTATATAGACAGAATAACTTGTCGCCTCTCGATCAGAGCACACACATTTACCAACCACAGACTCTATACAGTGACCTGTACCATCCAGTGACATAAAGATGTGACCACAATAAACGTGTGTTGATTTTCAACATAATCTGGTGTTTCATCATCTACACAGTCACTCGTATAAACCAACACACTTACATTTGAAATAAAATGGTCCTGTATTTGTTTCTTCCTGGCTCCTTTTTGGTTTGGGTTCCTTAAAAGCGCTTGAAAAGTGCTTAAATTTTAATGTTTAACAAGCTGCACGAACCCTAAAAGCTGCACACTACAAGGTTCTGACTGGACAGCTTGACTGCACACTTTTGATTTGCCTTTTTGATTGTGCGTTAACAGACGACACTGGGATGCATGGCAGCAAAGGTACGTTTTTTGCTGGACAGCCCTGCATTTTCTTTGCCAGAGCCTCTGCAACGGGAAAGTTCACACTGGAGAGTCCAAACTAAATCATGATGTTGGTTGATGATCCTGAAGATGAAGATGATGATGATGATTTGGGGGGTTTCCTTTGTGTAGAACTCGGTAAGGCTGACGACGGTGAAGTGTTTGACCCCAGTACACTGGACCCAAACAGATGTGAGAGCTGCTACGGAGCTGAGACCGAAGATCTGAAGTAAGACCACAACACACACACACACACACACACACACACATGGATAGACTTTTGTATTTTCTGTATAATCTTGTATTTACCTGCCGTGTGTGTGTGCAGATGCTGTAACACCTGTGATGACGTGCGGGAGGCGTACCGGCGGCGAGGCTGGGCGTTCAAGAGCGCGGACACCATCGAGCAGTGTAAGAGGGAGGGCTTCACGCAGAAGATGCAGGAGCAGAAGAACGAAGGCTGCCAGGTTTACGGCTTCCTGGAGGTCAACAAGGTACTCCAGCTCTTTGAGCAACAGCCTTGTTTCTATTCAGAGGACATCCAGCAATGAATGTTAAGAGGATGATGTAAGAATATAAAATGTCAGCGACGTGTAATTCCTTTATCAACACGAGGAACTCGGCGTACAAAAGTACTTTAGATCAAGCTGCACATTTATGTTTGTATAATTTTATGTTGAGGTTTTAGTTTCTAAAAATCAAGTAACAACCTGAATGTAAGGGTGTTTGTAACGTTTGCAGTGCAGTTAATAATTCCTTATAAAACACTGAAGCGAAGCAGAAAATCAGGAAAAACTGTCAGAAGATAAGACATCAGGCATCGCTACTCCTGCTCGTGTGTTTTATCCTTCAACACGTGTTCCAGACGTAAGTAAGACGCAGTGATATGTGGGTGTAGAGTCTGATTAAATCCTAAATCAGAAATTGAGAGTACAGTTGAAATATTTATGTAAAGAAATACATTCCTAAAGGCTTTGGTCTTGGTATCTGAAAAGATATTATTGGTCATAAAATTTAAATAGTTGATATGTAATCATTGTAAACAGTAATGTGAAAATTATTATATCATATAACTTAATAAGTTTAATAACATACAACACTTTTTATTGACTTTATTCTTCACGTTTCTTCTACTTCAGTGGCCCAAAGTTCCTCTTTATTTACTCTCTCCTCCTCTTTGTGTTTCAGGTGGCAGGAAACTTCCACTTTGCTCCAGGAAAAAGTTTCCAGCAGTCTCATGTCCACGGTAAGACCTGCTGTTTACACACACACACACACACTCACACACACACTCACACACAGCCATTCAAAGGTTTTTGAACACCCTGTGGTAGTCGACACACTGGATATTTGTTCTATGATTAAACGTCAGCTGTGAAGTGGCCCAATTTAAAACTACCTTTCAAAAAACAATGAATTAGAGATCTGTTGGGATCTAAGACTTTGCAGTAAGTCACTAAATAAACAGATGTAGGTCTGAAGACGCACTTCACAACTAGCAAGAAGTAATTCTCAAATTTGAGACTTATTAAAGACTCAAATCACAACATGCAGTTTCAGTGTCATAAAACCTGAGAGTGGCCCAACACTCTTCTGTTTGATCAAACTGATGACGCAAAACTGTCTCTGCAGAGCAAACAACGTCTTCTCACTGTCAATCATGCAAGTAAGGCACAACATCACAGCTGCAGCAAGCTGCACGGACTCTATATCTATCGATAGACCGGTGTTCTGTGTCCATGTCAGAGAAACTGTTAATTATGCAATGTAATCTTTTTTTAACAATATTTTTGGTGCATTTTTACAACTTTTTTTGGACAGTGACCATTTTTAACAATTAGAAAAAAGTTTAAGACACTCAGAAACCAACAAACGATAAAAGGCAACAAAAGGAGACAGTTAGGAGATCAGATCTAAGTTTGTGATCAGATTCATTCAGCTTACTTTCTCAAACAAAGGGTGTTCAGAAATATTTGACTGGTAGATGTGTGTTTATCAGTCTCTGGTCATTCACCCACTCACCATCCCTCATCAGAGATCCATGCATCCACATTCATTCATCCCCACTCGAACCACTTGTGAGTGCATGTTGAGAGCGTCAGTATTTGAGAAGATGCACATCCGTGGTAGTGGAATCGTAAGGATGTCGGTACAGGACGCAGTATTGTTCAGTGCAGCCCTGCAGTCTGTTCAGCTCTCTGTCTCCCAGGTGAAGCTCGTGATTGGTTCACTTCATCCTGTTGGAGTCCTTTTCCAACCTTCAGTCAACTTGCTGGACTCATTAACAACAATTAACATGTTTTGGAGCAGAAGTCTGAGCTGCTTGAATCCCCTGGTCAAAGCTCATCAATATCATATCAAGTAATAATAATAATATAAGTCCCAGTTGAGTCACTAGTTAACTGAATCCAGACTCATGTTGCTTAAATATGCACCGCCAATGCTGGAAGTAGTTGTTAGTTAGTAGTTTTTTTTACTCTTTAAGGAATAAAGCAGCCGTCTAGACTGAGTATTTATTTATTTATTTATTTATTTCCTCTTTGCTGCATGTGTTTCAGTGAAAACTGAAAACGAAGTTAGTTTTGTATTCTGCAGTCATGAAACTTACAAAGAAATATTTCTTCCTTTTATGGACAAAGTCACTTAAGCTACAGCTCCTAAAGGTTTACTCGCCTTTTGTTTGGTCGGTAGGTTGAAGCCGCGTCTCACGGCCTCCATCAGAGAATGGAGTGCAATTCGGTTTAAAAATATGAAGAATATAAAGACGCACACTGTTCAGTGGGACGATGCAGCAGAGTTCGACCGACACGAGGTTTCTGAAGCTGATGTCAGTGTTTTCTGATGGAGGCAACATTTTCTAAATGTAACTTTGACCATTTTATTCTACGTCTGTCATGATGTGTCTTTACACCGATCAGTAGAACCAGCTCTTCTCCTGCGTCTGCTCTGACTAGCAGGTGTTTAGTTTTTAACTCAAAGGACTTCTATCACCTGATACATTGATTATACCTGTATACCTGTATACCAATAGCTGTAACAAGCTTCCTCTGCATTTGTTCACATTGATATTTCCTTCATTTGTTTCGTCCTTTGGCTGCTGTTGCCGACTTCTGCTCTGCCGTCACGGTGTGTCGGTGTTGCTCTTTGTTATCAACTTGATGGACTGTTTTTGACTGCCTGCGTCTGCACATTGAACCTGAGCAGGAAATGAACAAATGCTCAAACAAATGTTCTCTAACAGACGCTTCAGCAGCACAAGTGCCACAGTTCACAGGCTACGTCTAATCTGAACAAACTGTAGTTCTAAAATGGAAAATTACTCAATTAAGTATCGTGATTCTAATCATTTACGATTGTTTGTTTGATTCCTGAATATATATTTTATAAAAATATATATATATATTTTTTAAGGATTGTTTTTCTGCATTTGAGCTTTATTTTCTTAGTCACAGTAGAGAGACAGGAAAGGCGGGGATGACAAAACTATCATAGTATAATCAATATTTGAAAAAAAATAAAATTAGATATATATATATATATATATATATATATATATATATTATATATTATATATATTAATAATATTTTATGCAGCATGGCGGTGAAACTCAGAAAGACTGACATGTGATTGTCTTTGCATAAACAGTCTCTAGAAGTGTATGATTCATTTCTTTCCGTGGTCTCGTGTTTAAAAAGCAAACAGAAATTGCAATAAATGGTAATATCGAATAGTAATACATAAGAATTAGCATTAATATAGAATCAGGAGATCGTCCCGGCCCTAAGAATGAAGTTACGTTGGATTACTCTTCAGGTTCCCAATAATCTATTAAAAATACCCTTGGTTGATAAAATAGTGCACGTGGCTCCAGTGTTGGTTAGTTTCCTCGCCTGAACACGACGGCCTCCTCTGATCTCTGTGACGTGACATGACTCCGTCTGATTGAACGTATTTAATTCTTCTTCGTTTTGTTTATATTTGAATGCTTCGCAGCAGAAACAAGAGACAAGAATCACTCGTGCTGAGGATTTGACTGTAAATGAGAATAGAGAAACCAGTCTGGCCTTAAAGTGTTGAACACCGTGTCGTGTGTTTGGGGCTGCACGATTCCCCCGACCGAAGCCACAGGAAACAAATATGATCCTCCTCGATGAGATATTCTGCTGCTGTGTGAAACCTCGGGCTTGTAAAACCATTTGCATTTTGGGAGTTGAGCATTTAACACTTTTTTTGAAACCGACCAAATCATGAGCACAAAAGCCTGAGGTAAGTTTCCTCGTGTGTCGCCGTTCATGTCTTCATAAAATTAGACTGAAAATGTCGATCATATAAAATCTATCTAAAGGTTTTGTCCGTGTTGTGCAGCCTCCCACACATTCACATAACATGGTTTGTTGTCTACCTGCATCATTATAGTGACTCTTCTCTCTTCTTTCTGCAGTGCACGCTGTGGAAAGTAAGTCCATCTTTATTTGTAGTTTTCTTTTCTTTTTTAAATAAACCTATGAGCTTCACTGCAGGACAGACACATGACAGCACAGTAACCTGTTTATTGATTTATGGGAAAGTTTCTGTAGTGCGAAAATGACTTGTTGTAAAATAGTTGAATTTAAGAGCAGGATGATACAACTAGAATCCAGCTTTCAAGCCAGAATCAGTTTTGGTCTAAATTTCTAATTTGATTGTTTCCACACGATGTTTTTAACAAGATGCACCCACATATGATTAAATACATACTACGCTACACATGAAGGCAGTAAACGTATCAGTTACTGTGGTACATTTTTAAAGGGCTGACTTTAAAGCCGACTCCTTCTGGTTAGAAGTGTTGAGGTGGAAGTCCTCAGCCGTGGATCTCGCTGTCACTGTGCTCCATCTGAAGACTGACAGCAGAACAAAGCAGCTGTGTCTCAGCTGGGAGGCTCGTACTCTCGTCATCACTACAGATCTGAACAGACAGAACATCTGCTGTCATTGTGTGTTTTCAGTTCTTTCCAACAAGTTAACAAACTGGACCATGAAGCTGCTGTAAAGCTGAGTGTCTCCAGCCTCCTTAGCAGAGCTGTAGATGCTGTCTCTTTATATCTACTGTATTCACTCTACTCACTGACGGCGAGGCTGGACATATTTAGTCCGACATCAGATCTGAAGTCTGGCGAGGATTGCAGCCAATCAGATTTTAGACTCAGAAGAAAAAACGTCATTAAAAGAAATGCATTAATTAAAATAATACATAAAAACCACCTGTTCACAGTTAACACGTAGAAACATGCCACTATTCACTGTGCAGGAAGAAGTAAACATAAGATGTCAGCGTGCTGAGATCTTTGTGAATTAGTGTTTATTAATTAAGGGAACAATGTTCACGGATACAGTGGGAGGTCAAAGGTCAGAGCCATAGCACCCTGACAACCGATGTGACACGAGACACGAATGGTGTGCGACTGTTGGCTTCAGCTTTTATTTGCTGCCTCTCATCTACAAACTAATCAGACTGAACAGCTGAGTCAGTGGGCAGTAATCAATCACAGACTGATCAATACTTCACATTTCTGATGGATCTGTAACTTAAGATGCATTCATTCTGTTTTTTCTTCACTAAATGTGTATTTAAAGTGAGGTGATGTGTTTTGTTTGTGTTTGCAGTTCACGACCTGCAGAGTTTCGGCTTGGACAACGTAAGTAACTCGGTCGGTGATATTTTCTGTTTTAAAGTTTCTGCAACTTCATATTTTCTAAAATATATAAAAAATAACAGACTTGTATTTGGTTTTTCTGTTCTTACTTAAAAAGATTATTTAGTTTGCTGGTTTTTTTGTTTGTGAAATTGTAGAAAAATCCCAAGACTTGAACAACAAACTTTAACATTACATGTCCTTCATTAATAATATTAACTTATTTAATTTGAAGTCTGTTCAGCGCAGTGAGTCTTCAGATGAGTCTGATGCCATGGAGACGTTTTGATCGGACCTGCTTGTTGTTAATCACGAGTCTGTCGTCCTGCAGATCAACATGACCCATCTGATCAAGCACCTGTCGTTTGGGAAAGATTACCCCGGCATCGTTAACCCTCTGGACGAGACGGACGTCACAGCGCCACAAGGTCAGCAACATCACTGCTTTACGGTCTCCTGTATGCTGCAGGGAGCTGGAACACAACGTGCAGCAGTGTAAAACTCGTGTTTAGTGTTATAAATACACGCAGCGGTCGTACAAAGTCTAGAAAGTCTTGAAAATGCTTGAATTGGAATATACTCCTTGAAAAAATGCTTGGTTTTCAAATGAATCTAAAAGGTGAACTTCTTTTCTTGTGTTCACTTGTCACTCAGAGCTGGATAAGTCCTCTGTTGATGCCTTACTCTGGAAACCAGGAAGCAAATGATCCTGATCAATACACACAATCAAAGTTAATGTGTGTGTTGATTAGCTGGTAAAATAAAGTGACAATGTATTTAAAGGAATTTAGATGTGATGCGTCTGTAAATTCCTGGTTTAGGTACCTTGAAAGTGCCTGAACTTTGGTCTTAAAAAGCTGTGCGTGGATAATGTTAAATCTTCCATCACGGTCGGTTCAAAATGTCAGAGCTTCCTTCTTAAATTTGAACACCTTTCAAGGCCGATGACATTTACATGTGACAGATTGCTTTTTATCTGTGTGGACTGTCTACTGCACGCAAGGGACAAGGAAGGGCTTCATATAACAGTATCCCCGACAGTCATTGCACCGGACCCTGTAAGCGTGTGACTGATCAGCTGTCACTTGCACTAACTCACACTGAAGTAGCTAGTTAACCCCAGTTGTTTTGGTGGATTCGGAGCACTGGAAGTCGTAGTTAAGTTACCAGTTCAGCATCTGGCTCAAGGGCTGAATTCACCTGCTAAGAGTTGAACTCAAATAGAACAAGAGATCTGAGCATCCAGGCAAAAGCCCACCTCGAATCCGTTTCATACATTCGGACTAAACTAAGGTTTTTCTTGTCAGACCCTCAGAACTGGAGAGCGCAGCTTCTTCTGCACTTTGCACCAATGTACAATAATCAGAGGATACACAGGAGCAAAGAGCAATGTAGAACTTAGAGTGCGTCGTGGCTGATAATATTCGTTGTTTTGTGTCCGTCGCTCTGAGCAGGACGTTGGCAGCATCAGAAAGTGTCACACATCCACTCTTTGGACAAATTTGAACTTTTTATTGACAAAACTAAGCTGACGGTGGACAGCGTGACAGCATCGTGCGTACAGAGAGTTGTGGTTGTAGTTGGAAGAGTCCCATAGCTGTACAGTTGTGTGGAGGAGGAGGTTGTTACTCCTCAGCAGCGGATGCCCATACCGATGGCCATGAAGGTGCCGAACGTCCCTCCGCTCTGCATCATGGTCTTCCCTACTCCTCCCATCAGCTCCCTGCCACGCATGCCGATCCTAAAGACAGAAGAGGCCGCTTTTATTCAGTGTTGGGTTTTAGTTTGAATGTTATTTACAATCTAACATGTAAATAACGGTGTCGGGTAACTTCGAGTTGATATGATCAACACTTTGAGGATTCAGGACTTTAATTGCAGGATGGTGGATGTTTGTTCTGGCTGGCAGTGGTGATCACTATCAGGGATGTAACAGTGGGTCACGTGTATAATAAGCTGGTTGGAGGAGGTAGTTATGGCTGATTTAATTGGTCCACTGAACATCTTACACTGGCCGCTGGACTAGAACAGCTGTTAATGGAAATCTTCAAACATTTTCACACTTCATCACATAATGCAGTTGCTTTTTTTATAAAAACCCAGAATAGTTGAGCGCACACAAAGTTCAGAGTTACCTGAGACAGGAGAAAGTGCCGAACATGGCGCCAGCAGCCATTCCTACTGCAAACCCCATCATGAAGCCCATCTTGACCCGGTCAAAACACCTGGGCTGAGTCTGGCCATAGGGACCTACAGCCACTGGCATCTGGAGAGAAAACACAAGACACGAGGCAGGTTAGAGACGACGAATATGAAACACTGACAGTACGATCTGACGGCGTGACGAACTAAATACTGAGCAGGTCTGAAGCTGGAAGTGCTGAGGCAGACCTCATCCTAACTGGTATCATACGCGAGAGACTACTGCAAGAAAATGTGATCATGCGAAGAAGCGATGCCCAGCCGCTCGATTGTCAAACTACAGCTTCACAACCACAAGACTAAAACAAATGTTCCTTGGCAGCTGATGTTAGAGCCTCCTAACAGGTTAATCCGGCCACATCAATCCCTCAGTGACCAGACAACTGACTTTCATCAGTATGTTTTCACATCAGTTTAAACATGTAGCTTAGTGGATTGCATTATTAAGAGTAATGCAACACTATGTAAACATTAATTTCTTTGAGTATTCATACTGACTTTCCACTGCTTTGTCTTGTTTTCCCACTCTCAACACTTTACATACTCGAAACCTGCTTAGCAGTAGCTAGCATATAGCTAGCATGGATTGCAAGTTTTTAAAAGTCAAATTTAAGACATTTTACCTTTTGAATCTAACTTGCTAATTGTCAAATACTTTACTGTAATCGGTCCCTACTGCTCATTTAGACGTTACTTTTCGCTGACGTTGCCTTAATTAAAGCCATTTAGTAGTTACACACGCATGAGTTGTCTCTGTATAACGTTAATGATTAAGTTGTATTGATAAGCCTGTAGCGTTAGATTAGGTTAGTGTTATTTAATCAGCTGGTAAGCTAGGCTAACATTAGCGAGCACACGTTTGCAATACGACGAAATAACCTGCGGCTTGTTGTAAACCTGTCTTTTTTAATCGATAACCAAACAACACCGTTAATTCTGTAAACTTTAAGTAAATAATAAATTCAATATTTAACCCACTAGGTCGTTTGTTGTGCTAGCTTAGCATGCTAACGTCACCCGTGGCCTTGACAGATAAACACGCCACGTTTTCACCCACAAACTGTGTCTCTGATCGACACGTCGTCGAAAACCCGTCAGAAAGCGACCTTACCGTGAACTGTGTGTTTAAAGTAAGGTTGTCTTTCTGGTTCCTAACGGGAGGATTAACGTAAATGTGAGCGCAGGTGCGTTTAAATGTCTTTCTAGCAGACCTCCATAACCGGATAGAGGAAGCGGAGAAGGACAGAAGAAGCAAAAAAAGAGGAGAAATAACCTCGAGTGGAAGATGAACAGCGCCCCCAGTGGTTACTGTTGTTATTGTTATTATTAAGATTTTAATTATTTACTCAATTAAAGAGCTGTCTCCGCCCACTTTTCACAATCAAATACAGCAAGTGTGCAGAGTTTTTACGTTTTATTTTTTATTTTCAGAAGATGTTTGGTATCTGATTCTTCCCCCAAAAAATCTGATCAGTCTAATTGACTGAACTTTGTGTTGTTGTTGTTGTTTCCCTCCATAATAATAATAATGATAATAATAATCATGTTTGTGAATCCACAAAATGACATAGGCTGCTTTTTCTTCTGAAGAAAACAAGCTTTAATCATAAAGCGGTTGATGATCCTGTGATGTGCCAAAAGTCTTTATGACTCTTTATTAGAGTAGATTACACTGGAGTAGAACAGTTAGTTGGTTTATTCGTTTATTACACCTCGTTCCTTTTCTTTGTCTCATGACACACACTTCGCTGCTGTACTTATCCTTTCATTTCTTACTTTCAATGCCTTCTTCTTTCATTCTGGTCTGATGATTGTTTGCTCGGTGATGTGTAATCGTACCCACCGTTTGTTGTCGGTACATCAGAGATTATTACCAACGTCTGTGTGTCTGCATTCGTGTTTGAGTTGAATTTCCTTTCCTCTCCACAGCTTCAATGATGTACCAGTATTTTGTGAAAATTGTTCCTACCATCTACGTGAAAACTGATGGAGAGGTGAGTCCAAAGGTTTATTACATTTATTTAAAAAGACTAAGAGATGTTCGAGTTTTCCTAAAACACCTCATGTAATCTAATCTAATCTTTAATTACAAGCTGAAGCAGGCTTCACTGGACTTTCACTCCCCCTCATCAGCCTCAAACAGTGTTTTGTTTCCGCAGGTGGTAAAAACAAACCAGTTCTCAGTCACCAGGCATGAGAAAGTGGCCAACGGGCTGATAGGAGACCAGGGGCTGCCGGGTGTGTTTGTTTTGTACGAGCTGTCACCCATGATGGTAAAATTCACAGAGAAACACAGGTAGGAGGCGACAGAGGACCACGCGTTTAAATCTCATATGAACCTGTGTGTTTACAATGATTCATAGAGCTTTAGTGAGATTAACCAGATACATTAGTGAATAAAAGGATGGTTTTAAAATGGTTCAAGAAGTTTAAATGTTTCACATCTTTGAGGAAGATTTTATTCACAGTTGTGTCAATAAAAGAAGAACGTGAGCTTCTTTGAATCTTCCCTTTCTCTCCGTTCAGATCGTTCACACACTTCTTGACAGGAGTTTGTGCCATTATCGGAGGTGTATTCACAGGTCAGTGCCTCGGTGTGAGTCATGTGACGCCGCGATGTGGATCTGAACAGATGAAGTGTTTATTATATATTGTGTTTCCTGCAGTGGCCGGTCTGATCGACTCGCTCATCTACCACTCTGCTCGGGTCATCCAGAAGAAGATAGAGCTGGGCAAGGCGTCCTAACAGCGGCGCGGGCCCGCGGGCGGGCGGGGGCGGGGGGGGCGGCCCCGGCGCGCGCGGGGGCGGGCGGGGGGGGGGGGGG
>JAVQJD010089881.1:0-23430 GCA_036023655.1 Nannoperca australis | reverse complement strand
AAAGTTAAGACTAGTTTAAAGTCATCTTCATTGAAAAGTACAGTGCTTTTCCTTCAAAAATAAGGACATTTCAATGTGACCCCAAACTTTTGAACGGTAGTGTATATATCTATATATATATACACAGATTTATGAGACAATTTCAGAAGCTTTAACTTTTTATAGTTGCTTATTAAGTTGTAAATATTTCACTTTTTAGAAAAGTACTGAAAATCTGTCAACAAGTTGTCCAGGGCTCTAACTCCAAAACACATATTTACAATTACAGAACAACAAACTAGAATTCTTAAGGCTTCGTCATTTACATTTACATTTGAGCTAATTTCAGATACATAACTAAAGAGTTTTCTAAATGAAAAACAAAAATGTGTGATTAGCCAGTCAATAATCGTTGAAAATATAATAATATACAATCAATTTGAGAATCAGTTTAAAACTGGTGGAGTTTCAGATTTTGCTGGATGATGTTGGATCACAGATTGTACCCCTGTCTTTGAAATTATCCATTTATATTGGAAATAATCTCTACAGTGTAATTATGTGTACTATACTTCAGTGTATGTGTATTATTGCTGAAATTCTTGACACCAAAGCAGTCACTTTTCATTGACTAATACCTTTCTTCTCCCACCACCTGGTGTCTCTCAGCTGTTCGGTGAGGTCTTCTTATCCATGACAGGGTCCAGACTAATGTGAAGTGGCATACTTGGGGTTTGCATGGATTTTATTTTCTTCAAACCAAATCTCCTGATTAGAACTGAGAGCGGCGCACGAGGCACAATGAGTTTACTGAATCTCAGTCATGTTGTTTTCATTTTCTCCTCCCTCCTCTCGCCCCGGCCCTTCATTGGCTCTGTCAGTCTGTAAATGACGACTGAATGTGTCTTTCCACCTGCTCCTCTCATCATCAGCATGTTATCACCACCTGAACACTCTTTCTCACTCATTGCCTCCTTTCTCTTCCCTCTCCTCTGTCTCTCTTCACCTGTCCTCAACCAGTCCCTCTCCCTCCCCTCTTTCTCACCATTTTCTCCCTCTTTATTCCCCTCATCCTTTTTGCCTGAGCGGCATGTGGTGAGCAGGTAAATAAATCACAAAGCAGCTCTGGAGAAGATAACGAGGCAACAGGGGATACTCTACACTGTGTGCACATGTGTGCAGATGCTTTGCCTGGAGCCACATGGAAAAAGACCACGCCACTTGATATATCTGCTATGCCCCTAGAAAAACACATGGACTCTAATAAGATACGAAGAATAAACACTGTTTTGAATGCATGAAGTGTAATATTTAGCTGGCCTGCTTGCATTAAATTAAGAAACATTTGGAGGGGCAGCGAAGGGGGCAGAGAGGGAGTGACAAAAATTTGCTCAACCTTTTCTTTCATGCTTTTTGAATTCACCACTCTCCCAAAATTATTCATCGTCTCCCAACGGGAGTCCAAGAAAGCCAAGAGGGAGGTTAAGATACGGTGAAAATATGCCCAGGGTGAAATTTCACTCTTGGTGATTTTACATGCAGCAGATACAGAGACAGTCACCAACATGCAAAGGCCCAATTACATTTTCTGAAAAGGAGAAGAAGAAAGAGACAAAATTGTGACATTAGGGTAATGAAGGGAAAACTTCGCTAATGAGAAAGAGAGACACAGAAGGAGAAAGAGAGAGAGAGCGAGTTTACTTCCATGCTGGTTTGGTGACAGACAAAGGGGCATAGTTCAAGAACAGTGAAAGACTCGGAAGAGGACTTTTAACTTGCAATTAAATCCTTACTTTGAAAAAAATGATTATACTAGCTTTGAGAGAAAGAAAGTTAGCTTTCATTTGGAGGAGAAAAAACAGCAAAGTGAGGAGATGAGGTGGGAAAAATGAGCAGCAAAGAGAGGAGTAAAGGCTGCCATCAGAGAGATATCCTCTTACCAAATGACACTAATAAGCAGCACAGAGAGCTGAGAAACACAGGGACAAATAGATCGATTGTCCAACCACCGACCGATGGTTGGGCGACGAAAAAGATAAATGAGAGAGGAAATATTATCACAGCACATTATACAACACACAGTTTGCTATGATTGCATTATACAGTTATAATTAATGTTGGGGTGGGTCTTCAATATGAAAAGGATGTAATTATTGCAGAAAAATTGCCAGGGTGTGTGTGTGCATATGCATAAGCATGTTTGTGTGTGGTGCTGTATATAGAAGTTTATGACATTGAGCAGTTTTCCTCCTGCTGATTAGGCAGGTGAAGTGCTACAGTATATTAGGTTTTGTTCAGGTAAATGCTTCATGGCATCTAGACAATGGCTTATTTATTAACACTTCTGCCAAGGATTGGCAAAGCAAATGGAAGCTCAATTAAGGCGAATAAATTAGGATTAAGGCAGAAATGCAGCGCATTTTCATTTTAATTAAATGTGTTTATTATTTATTTCCAGAGGCATTGCAGGGGGGAAGCATGGGGAATCAGACGCCTCAGTGCTTCCTTACAGGATAACACAGACTGAAGGAGAGTTACCCAGGTAGAGGTCTTCGTAATCAGAGCGGCTGCTGGATGACACACTGCTGGATGACACTGTGCACTTTCACATTTCATGACAAAATTATATGGTCATCATTATTACTGATAGAAATTCACAGAAAATCCTCCCACAGCCTGATTCAAAACGCATTTATGATCCCTGCAATGCGACAGAGGGAGCCGAATCAACACAGCCCTTCCATTTCATTCTTTTAAAGTTACGCTTGGCGAGGTTTTATGAGCTCCTACACAAATCATATTAGATGAGTTGCCACCAAGTCATTTCTTATATATTACTGCACCTCATCACATCCCCAGAAGGAGAGGAGGCAAGAAATACAGCGAGGGCCCCACACAGAGTGCCACATCGCTAAATGGCAGAGAGACAGCGGAGGGGTGACACACGTCATGTCATCGATGTCATGGCAGCGCGTCCCACTGTCTTGTACGGTATAATCTAACCAGCCTGGGTGTTAGACAGGCTTTCTCTGCCATGCCAGCATGGCTAGTTGGAATGGAGGTGCAATGACAAGACAGACCAAATCAGGGACATGATGCAGGCAGATGCACAAACAGACAGACATAATCAGACATACACTTTATATCCACCCACACACATACAGTTATACCCATCTCAAACTGAATTATGGACCTCTGCTGAATGTGTTCCCAGAATTTCCCAGCCCATTATGCAGTTTGGTGATATGTTTTTCCTATATTTGCAGATAAATGGCCAAACATAATTGGTATAAACTCACAATCAGATGATTTGCATCGCTGCTATAATAAAGTTTGAAACCAGAAATGTTTTAAATTTCACTTAAACTTGGCAAACATCGTTAGATTTTAATGACGACCCTAAATAAGCCCTGTAGAATCAATACATTCACCGTTTTGGTGTATGGGTGTTAGTTATGTTGGGGAAAATCCAGTGCAGACAAAACTGTACAATACAGTATAAATTTCCACAAGTGTATACATAAACCAGAATACAGTGCAAATCAGTCAATGTGACAGACTGTGTGTTTGATTGAGAGACCTTTGTGGAGAGGAAGAATTCACCCTTTCCTTGTTACCATGTTTCACGTTCACAATTGCTTTCCAGCTACACATACCTCTAAAGCCAACAAAATGAGAAGATGAAATATATATAAATGTGCCACTAAGAGCAGGCAAGTTTACTGAGAAACAGAAAATCCAATCCATAAATCCGAAGTGAAGTGAAGAAAGGCGTGTGGGAGGAAAGCAGATACACCATTAAGGTAATTTACAATGTTCCAGCAAAAAAACAATTCTTGAGCCATATTAAAAATCAAAACCTGCATTACCATATAAGTAAATACCCAAGAACTAATTTCTTCTTCTTCTTTTGATGTTATTATAAGGCATCGGCTTGGTTTATCTTCCACACATAATAGACACAGATTGGCACACTGCATAATATTGCCAGAATGAAAGCGGGACAGGCAGGCAACAGAAGGAGGCATCCAAATCTTCTCTGTTGCAAACTCCCCAAGCTGCAGAGGAGAGTGACATATTACCAAAAGGACCAGAGCATAGCCAATCACTATCGCTGAGGAAAATCAATCACAGTTTCATACATAGTGGGTCCACCCTACATGGAAAGGTTATCCTTTCATTATAGTTAAACTAATTGTCTTTTTTGTTGAATTTCATACAGGAGTAGATTTCGAAGTGGTAAAGGTAAATCCACATTATGACTTTCACCATAGCTGCCGCAGTACAAGACTAGTAAATGTGTTTTTAAACAAGCTCTTAGAATTTGTATAAAACTCACACTGGAGATAAGTGTTTCGCTTGGAGCTGGTGGAGGTAGTATGGTTATTACATAATTACATAAAGCGTAACCCTTTGTTGTGCATTAGCTCCCCTCCACACCTGAACCCAGTAGGAGTAAAACTGTAGCCTCAGCAGCACTTTGCTTTGAGTGGTATAAATATGCCTATATGTCCATTGTCTTCTTGGATAGATACAAGCATGAATCAGCTCTCCATTAGACTTTCATGAGGGAGCAGAAAGACAACCCACTGCTTTTATTTCCTTTACATTACCTCTCTGGTCACAAAGGTAGAAGGGTGCTTTGCAAACAATGATATATGGCACATACCCACACTAATCCATTATCCTAAAGAAGAGCTCTACAATTATTTTTCATAGGAGAAAAGGAGTTTAGAGTCCTGAGCCAGACAACAATGGAAGCCCTGTGGTATTGTAAACACCTAGATTGGGAAGCTGTTTGAATGGAGCCCATTTGAGTGTTGGGGTAAATTAGGTATTAATTCTGTGCAATGAGACTTGCATAGCAAGTCACGTTGACAGTGGCTGGCGACGAAATTAACAAAATAATGAGATTTTGTCAAAGAGAAAGGAGAGAAAGGGCAAAAGAACTCGATGGAAGGGACATATGAAGGAGAAGGCAGTGAGACAGACAGATGGGAATAGGAAAGAAAAAAAAAGAAAGATGTCATTTTAGAGGAGAATGCAAGATAGGTGTGGAAAATGAGGTAAATGCAGAGAGAGAAAGGGCAGAAAGGGCGTCATAAACTGCATTTAAAAACATGTCTCTATAGTAACCAACTGGTAATTTCACCAGCGGGAGCGCGGGGGAGGAGGAGAGGGGACAAACTTGGCCACCATTTACCAGCATCACTAGAATGAGACACAGAGAAGGAGAATACTGGGAAAGGCTGGTCATCCGAATTTAAACAATAGAACTGACTCCGAGGTTTGTATGGAATAAAAAAGAGACCCTGCAGATGGAGAAAGAACACCGACAACGCTCACACTCATCGCTTTTCTTTAAACACAAGCAGAAAACAGGTCGTGCGCCCTAGGGCTCTATAATTCTGTGATTGGTCGGTAGTTTTACCCTGCTGGGGGAGTGATTCCATCCTTTCGTTTTACTGTGAGCAGCTTCCAGAGTGCTCTGAGCCTCGCTGTGTAAAATCACAACAGCCCACCTTTACTACAGTAGGTAGGTGATAATGTTGGCAGAGTGAAGACAAAAAAGGTGAGACTGAACATGGAACGTAGAGGTCATTTTTCCTGTAGCAGTACGTGCTCCACATACTGTACAGACTTGCAGCACTACTATCCTACTATGTGCAATTACCCTTTAGCTGTGTGATTGCACACAGTGATTACTAAGTGTGTGTGTGTGTGTGTGTGTGTGTGTGTGTGCATGATTTTTGCTGTTGTTGTTCTTTCATCATTGAGGCTCTGCTCCTCGAGCCACAATGTTTTCTAATGTACTGTAACAAACAGCCATTCTCTACTATGTCTCTTTTCTCCTCCCTTGTGACTCTGTATTTGTCTCCCTCAAACACACACAGACACACACACAAGCATAAATACTGCACCTGTGAGACACAGATCATGTAACACACCATGAAGCCATGGCTGGGATTGTATTCAAGATCAGCATTAACACCCACTTCCACTAGTAAATCTCAGTAATACGTCTGCATGAATTCTACATATGCCACCCCTGACATGGCTACAGCAGGGTGTTACATCTGGAGTGTGTGATATACAGCTTCATCAAGTTGTCATCCAAGACACTCAGACAGCGAGAGAACATTTTTAATCTACATTTAAATTTATGACAGCTCCCATTGACCAGGAGTATTTGAGCCGAGGGGATGAGGCAGTACTCCTTTACTTTCAATCTCTCTTTGCAAAGCTGGAGTAAAGAAAATCCGTGTAAAGCTCTGCCCCTCCCTCCAACTCCTCCTCCACTTCCCGAGCTCCCTCTGTCTTTCCTGACAAGACTGCAGATAAGACAGCAGTGAACAACAATAAGACCGAGGTCTCGTGCAGCCCACGGTGTCACCAGAGACTAAAGGGGAGCCCTCCCGGGGACTAACCAGGGTGCAGATAAATAACAGTGCATGCTTGACTCCTTGGACACCATGCAGACTGGAGAATTAATCACGGGTGGAGCAGCCGCTCCTCGAGTCCTACACACCAGCTGAGGCCTGCAGGAGCTGCTCCTTTATAGTTCTGGCCCTGGACATGCACTACATTCATTCACATGCACACATTGTCAACAACCTAGACAAATGCACACAAAGCATCACACAAGCTTGTGCACAGCTACACAAACACATGCACGCATGGTAACAGTCGGCACAGCAGCATTAGTCTCGCCGCATGACTGTCCTTGTGAGTGAAGGCAGCGGCATACGGCCTCAGGTGAGAGTTATCTCGCCACTTTACAAACTCTGCTGTGCTGTTATGTGACACCAACATGGCTAATAACGTGCATATCCCCCTCCTTCTTCCCAGTACTACACCTCTCTGTTTCTCACTTTCACTTTGGCTGTCTACTGCAGTTGTTTAATTGCTCTGCTCCTCTCACTGCTCTCTTTCTCTTTTTGCTGTCTTGCTTCCTCCTCGCTGCTTTCTGTTTTGTTCTTTCTTTTTCTCTCTTTTCTGTGATTTCTGTTATAGATACAGTACAGGAAATCTATTCCACGGGGGAACCCTTGAGGCAACATGCGGAGAAATGAATGCCAGGACCATATCACATAAGATGCATATAGATATACAGTTCTTAAGTTAAGCTGTGTGCAGCACACATGCTGCCAGATTTAAAGGGGATTATGCCAGCAACAAAGCATCTGCACTGTAAATGCCAGTGTAAAAAATATACATAATGCACAGAGAAGAAAGAATGTCCTAAGAGGGAAACATTGTGTTAAATCAGAGGAGCGTGGGGAGCAATGACAGCGTATCATTAATGCAGTCTCACATGGCCGATCAACCAAATAAATTACTGGTTTACGTTAAGGCCACCTACTTTATTTATTCTTTTTTTTTTATTTATTCTTGCATATATTTCTAATATTTCAGTGATTAATGGCAGTGTTTCTTCTCAGTATCTGGGCCGCCAGTTGAGAATCAGATTATGCAATGCAAATTCACAACACTTTATCAGCGAGACCCTGTAAAGCACTGAAGCTGAAAACAGGAAATTCTCTAAAGAAGAGGAGGTGAAAGACCTACTTATGGACCCAAACTAGAATTCATTGCACCTGACAGCAAAAGCTTGTCCATTTTATCATCAGTAAACAAACACAGGAGGGAGGGAAGTAGAGGATGCAGGCTTCTCTGTGCTGAACCCAGTCCTGAGCAATGTTTTATTGAGACAATGCTGGGCCCCCGTTCATCTGGCCCCTGCACACAGGCCCAGCTGCCAGTGTTTGCCTATCTGTCCAGGAGAGCCCAGTCCTATCACTGGTGCGTTTGGGCAAATTCAGCTAATCCTGCCTATCCCCACGGACACCTCGTGTCTCTTGGCTCTCCTCCTTTTATCCGAAGTTGCCGGAGAAAAAAAAGCCTCCCGTCTTGCGCACGTTTGTCTTTTTCACTACTGATCCAGTTGGAGGAGGAGAAGGAAACTTGGCAGTGCAGCTTCCCTCTCTCTCTCTCTCTCTCATTTCCTAAAATATCCTGTTCCCTAATCCGGCTGGAGATGAGGAGAACAGAGCAGGTTGTCTTCCAAGGTAGAATATTGGATTCCGCCTGTTGCCCATCTCCATCCTGCAGGGACCGACTTTGTGTGATGAGCAATCAACCTAACAGAGAGGAGATTCCCTGCTACAGCACTGCACAGTTAATGATAAACACTACAAACAGAAACAATGACACTACGGCAGTGATACAGCTATACTGTCATGTACAGCTAACATATTCTGAATCTCTGAATGTGTTGCACAAAAAAGAAAAACTCTCATTGAAGACTAAACGTTGAGGCGGCTGAATGCTGATTGGAGACACAGAGAAAAATATGTTGTTTTTTTAAAATAAAATAACACCACAGAAGAGTCATGTCAGCCGCTGGAGTAATTGCTTGTTTGTGTTACCAGATCAATGCATACAAATATAGATCAGGCAACATCACATTTGCAGTCCATTTTGACAGATGAATTTAATGAAGAGCATTCTGTCATCATTCAAGGATCAAAGGGCAAAATCAAATTTTATTCAGACCTTGAAAACTGTAAATCCAATCAATAGTGTTTTGTTTTTCCAAGGTATTGTCTGACTTTTAATGTCTGCATACATTAATGTCAGTCTGTGAACTTTGTGCGCTTCCATGCGCAAGTGCATGTGTATTTGGAGATGCTTTTTAAATATGTCTCTGTGTGCAAAGGTATGCTTGTGAGAGTATATGTGTGGGCTTGTGAGGGACAGTGTGTGGGACTGTGCGTTCTTCGTGAGATGTCATTCAAATAGCGCACAGTGAGTGCTGCGAGGCTGCGATAAGCGTAAAGATCTGATTTCACTTCTCAGTGTGCCTACCGCTTCGGCTAATTTTCATAATTAATTAAAAAGCCGGTAAACATTACATCATGCGGCTGATAAGGTTCCCTGTTGTTCCTCTTGCTTCCCATTAACTGTGAATTATCAGTGTACGATGCATTTTCCCTCTGTACTTCATTATTGAACTTCAATGGACTGATAGTATGGACTTAATGTTTGACACCACAGTGAGCTGACACAATGTGGCCCTTGTCCACCTGTCAATCAATGATGGAACGAAAGTTGTCACCAAAGACTTGAGAATATGACTGGTAGACGGTAAATATACATTCACCAGCCACATTATGCAGACAGGCCCATTTTGTTTTCCATCAGCAGCTTAATGTTCCTTAATATTAACTTGTAAAGGCTTAAAACTTGATATTCCCACAAGAGAGAAATATATTCACGAATAATGTTGTGTTATTCTCGGCTTCCTTCGCATCTTTTCATTAATGAGCAGGAGGAGGAGGAGGAGGCTTCCAGTTACACCCTGTACGTTTACTGCCAGTCTACAGATGGAGAGAAAAAGAAGAGGGATTTTTTAAATGGTATTTTGTATTTTAATTAACCTTTTCTTTAATCCAACTTACTCCCACTATGATCTAGGATCTCATTTGCGAGCCAAGACAGCAGCTTCATATTGAGCCACTAACAAACCAACAATAAAATAAACAATTTATAATAAGTGACGTGCAGTCTAAGCAAAAGGAAGCAAGAGAGCAACGACAGGATGGATGGAAGAGGGATGTGAGAGCGGTTTCAAAATGATGTGCTAGCAGCTGCCTGCTGTGAACAAGCCCCCTCAGCATCCAGGTCCTCTTTGGTTAGAATGACTTAGAGTGGCGCCACGGGCCCTTCACTCTACTCCACCACCATCCTCCATCTCCGTCTTCTCCATATTAATCTTTCACTCATATTCCTTCTCTTTCTTCTCCTTCCTCTCACTTCTCTTTTTTTACTCGCTGTTCTTTTCAGCTTCCCCTTCTGAGTCTTTTCTCCTTTTTCTTCTTCCCCTTCCTCGTCAGCCAAGCATCCTGTTCACATCTTCCCTTTTCTCTCCGTGTCTGTATCTAGCTCTCTCTGTCATTACACTGGAAGCTAATCTAGATTGCCCTACTGCTTGTCATGCTTGTGTACAGGACTGCATGTACATATCCTGCACCTATCGCTCTCTAGCTCCCACACACTGTTCTAGTTGTCAGCATCACCCACCCGTAGCAGCTGCAATGTTTGCTTTACGCTTTCAGCGAATAAGCAAGGTCTCATGTTGTTCGTCCGTCTCCTCGCTGCCCTGTGTGTGGAGTGTCGCTGTCAGGATTAAGGCGTCATAATGAAGAGCAGAGGGAGAGCCGGGGACCCGAAGGTTGGGTTAGAACAGTACTCCAAAGGATTAACGCAGCACATAAGTGTTTGGTTGCACCACAGTTCGTGATTTAACAAACTCATTCCCAGGGAAATACTCTCTGTGGGTTGCTTGGAGGCCAGCAATGAGCATGGTGAGCCTGAGTGAGATTGGCACATCAAGAAAACAGATCAATGCCATTACAAAGAACAACTCTAAATTGTGTGTATGTTCATATGGTTTCTTATTTCAACTCTAAACTAGGCTGTAAAACAATCCAGAAAGATATATGATACACTGTGGCGTGTCAGCTAATTGTTTATAGGCCATATGCTCACAATACTATTTCATCCATTAATGGGAATCCCTATAGAGAAAAAGAATTGGGGAAATAAAATGTGCTAATTCCCCCAAGATGTCCCTCACACATACCCAGAGGCGACAGGAAAGATGGCATGGAGCATCGGAAAAACTCCAGAGTCCCTGAAATCAGGTGTAACCCTAATAAATATGGAGCCACACGGCGCAGAATAACTGTCCACTTTAATTGCACATTTTCCCACAGTAATTGACGGAATAATTAAGACTCAGAGGAGTCACTGAAACCATCTGTGCAGGTAAAGAGAGGATGACCGAGAGGGGTGATAGAGGAGTGGAGAGAAAGGGACTAGCAGAGAGAAAGGAAGAGGACATGGGACATGTGCATGGGAGAGACAGGCCGGGAATGAGGGCAAGACTAAGGAGAGAAAGAGAGAGAACAAGAGTGCAAATGGGAAGCCAAAAGGAGACAAAGAGAAAAGAGGAGTGGAAGAAATGAACTCATTAGTTTCAGTGTTATTTGCAGTGGAGGAACTGCTCTGCCAAATTCAACTCTTGCCAAAACAGATTTACTCAAGATACAGAGAGCTGAGTGAAGTTCCCCTGTAGGTGTAGGTGTGTGTGTGTGTTTGTGTGTTTGTGTGTGTTTGTGTGTGTGTGCATTCTTACATGCATGTCAAGAGTTCAATAATGTACAGTGTCTATGGCTGTGCATCCTGTGTATACATGTAAGAACAGTATATGTGTTTGCATTGGAGGTACAGTTGCTTATCTGTGTGTCAATGTGATAATTCAATTCAGAGGACACAGCAGAGAGCAAGAAAGCACAAACAGAGATATGAAGTAAAGAAAGAAAGAGAAAAAGACACCACCATTACTCTTCTGGTGCCTCTTCTTCCCTGCAAACGTTTTTTCTTTATTTAACATAGATACACACAGGCCATCTGGGTGCAGGCGCGCTACAGCTAGCAGCTAGAAACACTACTGGTCTCTCTTTTTGCATGCTAGTATTACAAAATGTTGGCAGTGGCAGCTGATCGTGTCACAGCAGGCATGCCTAACATCATGACTGGCTGACAAAAAGATGAAATAGATTTGCTGTAGAGTCCCTACCATGCTACAGTGTTTGTTTTCTGTTTTGTTTTTCCTCCTAGGGGCACCCCACCGCGCATTTGTGGCTACATTCATGCCGTCAATGTTTGAGACTGACAAGCTATTTGCTAACAAGAGAGAATTTCAATTTGTGGCGCACAGCAGAGCAGAATGAAACGAGAACTGTGTGTGTGAAAAGGTAAACTCACTCAGCTCCCTTAACCCAATGAATAATGCCTAATGCTGTGATTAGGTCCGTAACCATAGCAACATTTAGCACAGACAAAAGATGGTGACTTCAACAGCTATATACCTGAACTGTCACATATGGACAAACACAGTCCATATGTGACAAACTGACCCGAAAAACATTGAGAGCTTTTTCATCCAATGAATTCGTCCACATATCTGGTGGAACCACAGTGCAGTGGTTATAAAATATGAGAATGTCACATCTCTCTTATCTCCATCTGTGAGTTAGCAACATCTGCAACTTTTAGCTGTCTAGTACCAATCTAATACTTTTTGCAGATAACAGCCGAGTCAGCACTCACATTTGACAGTAACTACCTGAACATTTCAGCTACAATGGAGTTGTCACTCTTTTCAAAGTCTTAACAATGTGTGAAATGGAGTTAGCACAACCCTGAGAATTGACAACTGCATTTAACTGTGAATTTCAGTGTGAATATACAGTAGTCTATTATTTACATGCTGTAAAGTGCCTGGTCTTCTGAAATTCCCTGAAATGAACACAATGAGGTGTTTAAATGAAAGTATGAGCACTGCACTGAAAAAGCTAAAGAAAGCAGGTTAAATTACTAGAAACAGAGAGTAGCTTGACACTGAAATGTGCAAGGAAAGATTTGGTTGACAGGTGGGTGGATACAAAGATCTTATACAAAGCAAGTTTTTAATTTCTTAGCCCAACCACATTTCCATACCCTGAACGTGCCACTAACTTTAATCAATGTTGTTTTTCTTGCTTAAACTTAAAATGTATCCAGCTTTTCATGGGTCACTGATGAAAAAAGGGATCAGCCAATTTGTGTCACGTTTTCATAATCCAAATCATACTATTGTCACATAATCCGATTTTGGGAGCAGGAATGTAATCTTGGCATTATTCGGGTCCACGGCACATAATCTGCATTTCAGTTTTGTGAGACGATATTGCACCATATCCTCTCTCTTTGTCTGCCTCATGGTTTCTCTCTTTCTCGCAGTTTCTCTGAAGTGAGTTTTCCGGGTCTAGGAAAGAAGACATTAACCCATAATAAAGGCAGAAAGACTGAATCAACAGGGGAGGAAACACATTATAAAAGGATGGGTGGGGAGGTAGTCAACAGGCCTCAGCTCCCACAACATCAAGGAAGTCCCAGGAGGAAAAGAAGAGGAAGGGAGCCAGGTCCATGGAGGCCTGCGGGGAGGGCCAGAATACATTACTGTCATCGACAGCACAGTTCCCCAGACTCGCAGGACTAGAAAGTAGTCTTGAGAGCGAAGAGAACGCAGAACACAACCGTTTCTATAGAACTACAAAGTGTTCTAGCTGTCAATGGGGCTGCGAATGATGTAGGGGACGGGCTTTGGGGATGTTTGCATGTATGTGTGTGTGTGTGTGTGTGTGTGTGTGTGTGCTGTTGTGATTGTAGTGGTGGGTGGTGGTGATGCAGTAGAGCCACATACTGTGGAGGTTTGTAGAATTGAATTACAATTAAAAAAAAAATGTTGATTTGAATAGTTTCTTCCCTGTTGCTAAAGCACGAGTGAAAGTCCAGAAATACTGATTCCAAATGGAGCAGCAGTGTGACGTAGAGACAGACGTGTTAAACCAAAGAGTCCTTGTAGACGTAGAATCTGTACACGCTCTGGTGGTGCTTTTCTAAAGCTTAAAGCAATAGTTTTGGACATTTTGGGATTCACTGTTGTGCTGAGAGTTCGATGAGAAGATCGATACCACTATCATATCTGTCTGTTAAATATAAGGCTAAAGCTGGTTAGCTTAGCTTAGCACAAAGGCTGGAAACTAGGGGAAACCGATAGCATATAATTTGTTCAATCTGTAAAATATTACGTTTAAAAATGATAGACTGTGGTTTCACCACATTTACACAATGTTTTTTGTTTTACATTTTAAGCAAACGAAATGTAACATGTTAATTAGTGAGCATTTCCCACTGTTACTCATCTTTGAGTTAAGCTAACGGGCTGCTGGCTCCAGCTTCATATTATACAGACATTTATAAGAATTTTCAAATTTTACTTCTCATCTAACTCTATAGGCCTATTGCTTTAAACAAGTACTTGAGTGATGTGGCACTGCACTTCTATAACAATGTCAGACTCATGATGGACAGTTTAGAAAGAGAGGATACAAATCAATACATTGTCTTGGGTTTTTTGACATCACTTGAGGCTATTTATCTGACTTTGCTCAACTCCCACTGGAGCCCGCAAAATACTTTATACAACTTTTCACCATTTGTACTCCCTAAGAAATGTGAACAGACTTGGATGTGTAAAGTTTAAGCCTCCATTCTAACATTGAGTGTCACATTATATAGCAGGGAGTAGTTAAATTTAGTTGGTAGGATACTACAGTATATTGTTAAACGTCCTATCAGTCCTGCTTCATGTTAACCTACTGATAAGTGTCTGGCTGCAGTCAACACTTTCTAGGAGATTTTTCTTTTAACTGTTAATACTCTCAGCAGGTATTTGAGATATTATATCTATAATTTCATTACAAACTCATTCTACAACTAGAAAGTTGAAAGAGACGGGGCTACTGAAGCGCTCGCATGTCCTTGTGCAGCTATTATTAACACAAGAAAAATGAATATAGAACTTGAGATGAATGGGATTAGTGTCTCAACGCTGCTCTTTTCAAACATTAGCTAGATCCGACAGTCCCTGCCCTCTCCAGGTTATTAAATTGCCCATTGAGGGCATCCATCTCTTCTGATAATTACGAGCTGCCTGGAAAGATCTCCCTTTTATTTAACAATTACATGTCTCTGAGACAGTCTAAGTGTAAAGATATATTTTCTCCTGCCTGTGCCTAGCTCTGTCTGGCCCAGTTTTCCGCCGCCTGCTCCTCTTAGATCTAAAAAGCTCCAACGACAGAGAGGGGCTGTGAAGTCTTTAAAGCAACTCTGAATCTCAGACTGTCTAAAGAAGCAGGGGGAACCGGGAGGAAGAGTGAAGGGAAAGAGGGGTAAAGTAAAAGAGAAGTGTACAAGGATAAAAAGGATTGAGGGAGAGAGAGAGATACAGCAGAGATACAGAGACACAAATACAAAGTGTGTCCAAGAGAGATGGGTAGAGGGAGGGCGGACCGTGCGACACAGTCAGAGCAGGGTGCAGTGACTGTGAAACTGCTTAAATAAACACTGCAAGGGAGCTGGAGGGGTGGAGGGAGGGGGAGACAGTGAGCGACCAGGCACCTCTGAGGGAGAAAGAAAGAAAGAAAGAAAGAAATAGCTATGCTATTTTTTAAGTGAGCAAAAAGAAGAAGAGAGGCATTAAGGAGTTAGACACAGGGGAAAAGAAAGTGAGGTAGATAGTGCGCGTCACCAAAACAAAAAGAAAGACAAAGAGCCAGATTTCGAACCAGACCGTAGAATGGGACTCAGAGGTGGAGAAAAGATGGAGGCAATGTAGGTGAAATGCGCTTGGTACAAAAGGTGGCAAAATGGAGGGAAAAATAGTAAGTGACTGAGGAGAGTGAATCGATGGAAACAGAAACGATGACTGCCAGAAGGGGAACAAAATGCCTCAGGGACCGCTTCAGCCCTTAACTCACATAACGCTGCTGTGACAGAAAAACCTTTTACCTCCAGTCTCCATCATTTTCATATTCACTTCAGCAAGTGTTGGCACGCTCGGTTGCATGAGGAGCCAGTGTCATGACTCTACAGGGATTATACAAGCTATTTAAACTAACTGACATTTACAAAAACAAATGGTAGTTTAACAGAGAGTGCTGTAGTTAATATATGAGCTTTTCATCCAGCACTTCTCACATCTCTTTCTAATACTGTGAGTCAAATCTTTGCTCGCGTTATCTGTGGAGTTTCCAGCAGAAAATGATGTATGTATTTAATATAATTAAGAACAAAACACATGGATTATTAATGTACATTACACTGTGTATATGCATGGATCATTGTTAATTCAGAACATATGAAGTAAGTAAATTACTCAAGATAATGCAAATTTCAAATAATGCTAAAATTCTTGCAAATAATGTCTATGTTTGGCTAACTGTTCAAATCCCAAAGTGACTTTTATTACTATAGTCTTTTTCCAGATCTCTTAATAGGCAACATGTTTTTTTCAGACATTCATATGAGTCTGGTGTTGCGCTCCGTGAAGGCTGTTTTCAGCAGTTTCGGCAATTAGAGTTTAGTGGGCGAGATTAAGAGGAAGGACATCACCTTCCTACATTGCCAGCTAGCTTTCTGGCAATATTTATGAAAAGTAGCAATAAAAAGTGGCGCCATGTGTGGATTTGCGCAGCTGTGTAAGTCATTGTTAGGCAATTTAAAGGAATAGTTCAACATAGTGGGGGTCACTTTCTTGCTAAGAGTTAAATGAGAAGCTTGATTCTAATGACTTCCTGGAGTCTCCACTGTTATTTGGACAAGAAAAAGTCCATCAAATACCTGCCTGTGAAACCACAACTTGAAGTTTTCCAGACTTTGGTTTTTGCCCAGATTTTAAAACAAGCTACTATATTCTAATTACTGAGCTTTGGAGCTGCTGGTCGGGAAATGTCTTAACCGAGCCAGGCTAGCAGTTTCTACCTGTTTCCAGTCTTTATGCTAAAATAAGCTCATGCCCTCCTGGCTCGAGCTCCTTACTTAGAAATGAGTGCAGAAAGAAAACTAATTAAAATATTTTTCAAAATGCTGAACTGTTCCTTTAAAGTTCTGCTAATTTTGGCCACTTGTTGGTTTAGAAATACCTTATGCTTTATTCTTGTTGTGAAACTATGGCTGGCGACATGAGAAGGAAAAATTCTGCTCATTTCCTCATTACAACGACAACATTTCCTCGTGAGATACATTCACAGTATGAAGATTTAGATTTTCTTTCTATCTTAACAGGGAAACTTTTTGTTCGAACAAAGTATCAACTTTACTGCTCAGTAAAGCTCGTTAGATGAAACGTAATAAAAAAGAATAATAGTAGAACAATATTATATAATGGAATAAAGAACTAATACAGATACATTGTTTTTTTTGTTACAGCGGCATTAATAAGCTTCCACACTCCAAAACTTGATTTGCATAGTTTGTGCGGTACTTAGTTGTGATTATTCTCACACCTCTTAATCATGTACTAATTTCCCCATTGAGACAGGCCTCGGATATTTATGTGTGATATATTTTTATGTGTATTTCCTTTTATGCCCACACAAGCCTGTGCTGGACTGAAACACTGCACAACTGAAACTGACTTAGTCACACGGCAGTAGGAGGAGGTTTTTAACATTGTTGTAATGTGAAATATTATTGAAAGTACATCATATGCTCTCACACACATTTATTTCACTCTACATTGCCATACCATGTCTAGTACCCTCACCCATCTATTACAAAAATATACGGTACATTTGCATTTTAAGGAAATTGCAGACAAATTCATACACAGACGATGCTACAACTGAGTGCGTGTGTGTGTGTGTGTGTGTGTGTGTGTGTGTGTGTGTGTGTGTGTGTGTGTGTGTGTGTGTGTGCGTGTTTCTGCATATATGGAGTACCCATGTGTGCGTGGGTGTTACTGCTCAGGCTACCGGTTTCTATCTGTCGTCTCCGGACCAAAGGTCAGCAGCTCAACTGTCACATTTAGTCCGTCACAGAATCTTTTAGCAATGGTGTGAGGTTCAAGCTCCGCTGACGGCACTCGACCCTCCAGTGTGGGCTGCATGTGAGCCGGGACCAGAGTGACAGGGCCGGGCTGAGAAATGGCATCTGACACAGGGGTCACAGAGCCAAAGGGCCATGAAGAGAGTCACAGGGATGGAGAAAACACAGGCAGGGTGATGGAGGATAACCAGGGGAGAGGACGACTTCTGTGGGTAGCATCCCACGTCTCTCTCATGCTCCCTTGCTCCGTCTTTCTGTGTTGCTCTCATCCACACCTGGCTTTGCCTTCCTCTACCCCCGCTCCCTTTGTTTGGTGTTTCTCACTTTCTCTCTCTGCTGCTCGCTCTACTGCTCTGTTGGCTTCAGGCAATGCTGTCCGTTCCCCTCTCTCACTCTGTGATGGAGGGATGGCTTGTGGAGTGAAGGGGCGATGAAGCGATGGAGGCCTTCAGCATGGGGAAACACGTGCTATCTTCCCCCCATTGCCATCTTTTGCTGCCCCTAAACATCGTCCTGATTCGTTATTTATTGCCTGCATGTCAGAACATCACAGCTGACGTGTTGTTACAATAAAGGGTCGGTTCACCCAAATGACCAAATTACAAAAACATGTTTTCTCTTTTACTTCTAGCGGTATCCAGCCACGGAGATCATTTTGGTTTTATTTGTCCTGGTTTTCTTTGAACATTTGTCATGTGGCTACTCTGTCCCATAGAAACTACTGCTACCACTGAGGGAAACACAACACTCTTGCCAGGATTCTGATTGGTGGGAACAAAGTGCTATATTCTTACACCAGCCAGAGACTCAGGGAGGTGGCCAAGGTGGATGATGGGTGTACAAAGCTGGTTAGGAGTTTGGAAAAGATTGTGGTTCAGTTAAATCAGTCTCTAACTTTAAGTCTCAGTTGACTTTTTCAATATTTAACCAAGACCACAATCTATGTCTAACCTTAACCAAGTGCTATGAGTTACTAAATATAACCAAAACAATGTTTTATTATGCTTTAGTTGCTGGGAGGGGATATTTTACTTGAAGAGCGGATAGTGTAGGATACCATTTCCTAACTACTTTGATAGTGAGAATATCTCATTAACACATGCTGTGCCATATTGTAAATAACAATCTGAAACCAGGCAGTGTATTTGTGTGTGTGTGTGTGTGTGTGTGTGTTTACTCTGCCTGTGTACTTTGCATGGTGTTTGCACGAGTGTTATTTACACATTTCTCCTGCACCCAGTAGCGTGCTTCGTTATCTCCTCACACACCTTAATGAGCCAGTTCTTCAGGATTGGACCAATTAGTCTCAGTAATCTGGTCAATTTAGCCATTCTGCTTTCTCCTCTGGGTTTTCAGCTCCTGGAAATCGCGCTAACACCTCATCATCGAATGGGGTGGAAGAGGAGGAGCAGAAGGGGTTTGTGTGGAAGTTGGTGCGGGTGATGATTGGAGAGGTGGGGGGGAAGCTATCGGCCGTTCGATATCATAATGGTGCATTACAGATCCGAGAGCTCCCAGTGTGCAGCGGCTAGCTACACCCGAGGTCAGACAGAGTATCATTTAGCTGTGATAGAAGCATCTGTGCTCAGAGCAGCGGGCCTCTCTCGCGCGCTCTCTCCCATAGGCATTATCGTTTAATTGCAGGTGTAGCAGGTACACAGGGTTTGCAAGGGTTATCCGTAATGTGAAGCAGCGTGGTTATAACCATGTATCACCATCACTTTTTTCTCCATTAGACCGAGCCGAGTGCTGAGCTATCGATCGTCAAGCCTTATTTACATCCAAAAGGCTGCACAATTAGAAGAGCTTTAATGAAGATTTTAAATTCTGAGTCTGGATCTGGTTGACCTCGGCATCAAGATGTGTGGTCCATTGCCTTTCGCACCTTTAGCCGTGACCCTCGCTCTGCTCTGCCTCATTATATGGCGACATCTGTGCGGCAAGCATAGCTTCAATCTAGCATAATTAGCTCCTACCTATAATTAAGGCACCTCTTGTGGCTCTTCACTATCTGATTGTTTTGCTGTGCTTAGTTATTAACTTTGCGAAGGGGGGAAGACAGCTCCCCAGCTCCTGTTTCTCTGCTGATTGTCTCTTCAGTAAGGTGCTCACATAAATGCTTCTGGTGTATATGTTTTTCTAATTATTTTATATACTTGTTTCTGGTAATTTATTGTTTTCCCCTGTACATATAGCAAGGAGAAACAAAGCGTATAAAATATAGCTCAGTATGATTTTTGTCTTGTCTGAATAAAGGTACGGTAAAGGTTTAAAAGTGTACATAATTCAATGATGTTAACAATAAGATACAAGTTGCAACTAAATCTTTTTTTGCCCGTGGTTGCTCCGACACATCGTCTATCACTCTGCTGCTCTTTAGTTCTGCATAAATGACTCTCTTTATCAAAGTATACAGTGGCAAAAATGAGCAGTTAATTGAGATACAGAGTGTTTGTCTTGGACTGAATATACTAAGATCATATTGATTGCGATGCCTTGTTTATGTCACATTTGACTGAGCATGATCAATTCTGTCCTGGCACTTTGATTGATCACCAATAGGCTGTCACAAGTATTGATTAAGGCTATGGTTAGAATAATGCCACCATCTTAAATGGGGTGAATAAAAAAGAACGTGCTGAGTTGGCCTGATTTGTTTCTGGACGGTCCCTCTCTCCCACTAGTGCAAGTTATTTTCTCCTAATATTCTCTGAATCGGTTTATTTTTGCATCACACTGCACACATCTCTTCCTTTCCTCTCTAAATTCTTTCCAATAAACTTCCCTTTTTCCCTCCATGTCTCCCTCATGGCACTGGTCTGTCCCTTTTGCACACAAACACACACTCCTTCTTCTCTGTCTTTGCTCATTATCTCTCCTTCCCCAACTTCTTGACTTGTCATTTTTCCAAAGCCTCTCCCAGATCTCCTCTGTGCATCTGTGAATTGTCTCTCTCCGTGGCTGTGCCCCTGTACAACCAGACTCTTCACTCCATCCATCTCTGTCTCTCTCCTGCCTCTCCCCACTCCCCTCATCCATCTCTCCTGCTCCCTTATTCATATCCTCTGAGCTTTCTCTCCTCTCCTCTCCCCTTTGTTGCGTGTCATGGCAACCAAGTTTCTCCTTGACCCTATGCAGCGAAAGCACACGCGCACACATTACAGTGACATATGTCAATACTTGAGCATATCATTTTTAGAAAGTAATGTACCTTTATTGCTCTCTGTGTTATATTATGCTACATCTATCTATCTATACCACTTACCACTTTATAACTATGCCACCTACTA
This sequence comes from Nannoperca australis, assembly GCA_036023655.1. Classification (NCBI taxonomy): domain Eukaryota; kingdom Metazoa; phylum Chordata; class Actinopteri; order Centrarchiformes; family Percichthyidae; genus Nannoperca; species Nannoperca australis. The sequence goes on along the minus strand of JAVQJD010089881.1, from coordinate 2,662 downwards.
CTATCCATCTATATCTAGCTCCATATTTAAAGTGTAACTCCATCCTCAAATTCTACTAGAACCCTCTCTTCCGGCATATTTAAAAAAAAGTGAGCGAACAACAACTGCAGGAGGCGTGGCCTCGTGGCTATGTAGTGTGTGGGTCAGGCGACACAGTGGAGACTGACTGACACTGATTAGAGTCTTATTGTATATACATTTCATAAGTAGATCGATCCCGATCCGAACTGACTCTATGTCAGTATTGACCTTGCACGTTCAGTCGATGGTGTGTTTTCAACCCATTTTCAATCCATTTTCAACTCACAAAGCCTTCTATGAATTTGATAAGAGATGTCAATATTAACACCAGCACTGCTGTGTTTCATCACACATATTTCATAATAAAATTTATAACAATATAGTGCAATTATTCCAACTCACACAACACAATTTACCACAGAATATTGTGCAGCTGTAACTAAGGTTACATGCGTCTATGGAAAAAAACAGCTTGCTTATATACATGTACAAGCAAGCAGACAAAAGTCCAGTCATTCCCCCTCCTTTTCTTCTCCTCCCTCTGTCTCCTCTCTTTCTCACTCTACCTCCTTCCCTCCCTTTCCACAGAGCAGGGCCAATTAGAGAGCATCCCATGTTCCTTCTTGGCTCAACCAAGACACTCTCCAGGGCCGCTAATTAAACACAAACCTTCCCTCTTACCGTCTCTTTCTCTCTCTCTCTCTCTCTCTCTCTCTCTCTCTCTCTCTTCACTGCACTGTCACCACTCTCCATCTGCCTCACATCCTCTTGCTCTCTCACCCGCCCTCCCTCACTCCCAGCAACCTCTTTCCATCAATTTCCCTCTTTTCACAACTCTCGTCTGGCCCTTCATCCCTCGCCCTCTTTGCCTATTTGTCACGCTGGAGGTTTGATATTCACATTGGGACAGTCTTCAGAGTCAATCTGTACAAAGTGCCGGACTTGTTATTCTCTTTTGCAAGTGTTAACCATGCGCCCTGTGACCTCAGCCATGTACACTTTAGGAGAATGTCCAGATCTGACAGTGCTGCTCCTTTTTAACAATGTTCCTCTGCAACTACTGTTGCCCACTGTCCACCGCTGAGCCCGCTGACACTGACAACCAGCACTGTTAATGGGCCAGTCATAGTTACCCGCTGTATTGCTTTCTCGCTCAGTCTTCCTTTTTCCTCTCTCCCCCCATCACTTCCTGTCAGGGCACAGCATGAAGAAAATGCAGCTTCATAGAAACCTTCACCTGGCTTGGAAACGTAACAGTCAGTTCTCACTACCTGTTCATTTTGGCACAGAAAAACAGAAGACTGTCGTTGCCATGCTTTTATAGAATGGGTTTCATCCAAGAAACTTAATTAGCCAAAGATACGATCCAGCCGCGGTGTTTATTCCCATTAAGCAAGGCTATTTGTTCTTTATTTTTTTGGCTGCTATGCAAAGTCTCCTCAATAACCAGGGAGCTAGTTAGCCATTTTCCCTCTTATATCTATACAACTTTGAAGAAAAGTTCAGACACCACAAATGTTTTGTTATCACATCCTTTTCATACCCTCTATCACAGGAAACAACACCCTGTTGAGCACTATTTCTATGTTAAAGGCTCCCCTGATGGCCTCAATAAAAGGAAAAAATATCTCAAAAACAAATCTTTCATTTCCAAGGCAAAATAGGGGCAACAAGAGATTCCTGCCAACTGAAAAAGGAACAGCTGTAGATGCTCATTCTGATTCATGTGCTGCAAACTAGTTTCTTGTTTGGGCTGATGGAGGTAATTAGTCGTGATTTTCAGGGATGGACTACCTCCAGAAAACAAGAGAAATCTTTATCTGATCATGAGGTGATGTTAGAGATTTATCTGTGCTATTTTCTTGTGAAATACTGGATATTTTTACCATTTAATTTATTCAAAATAATCTGAGATGGTAAAAACACTAAACAATTTTTTTAAAGAAAAGATCTGTTGTATGTTTCGTAGATTTTATGATTTCAAACAGGATTTCTTATGATACTCACTGACTGCAGTTCAGCACTTTTATTTACTACGGCATCATTAGTCATAAAAGTGACGTCCAGTAAATATACACATCCCAGAGGGCCGGGAGTGCAGGGTGAAAGAGATTGTTCTGGGTCTCACTTTGTCAATTGATTGATAAGAGGTTTTGTTTTCATGACTCCAACCCAGATCACCCAACTCCCTCTCCCTCATTCAATCCCCAGCCCCTGAAGCAAAACTAATCCTAACTAAACTCCCAGGATTCCTCCCATCTCCCATCCCACTCCTCTTTCTCTCACTCCCCCATGTTCTGTCATTCCTGAAGTGGCACTAATCCCCCCCCCCTTCTCTCTTTTTCTTCTCGTCTTTCCTCCCCTTCGTGTTTTTATGATCTGTCGTTACCGGAGCAAAACTAATCTCCCCCCACTTCTCTTCCCGTAGTGACTCCAGGCCTCTTTGTCCCCTCCTCGTTGCCTCTTATCCTCCCTCCCTCCTTTCCATTCTGGCTTCCACTTCTTCCTCTGACACCCAACTGTTATTCACCTCAGACCATAACTGTATTTACCTCTCTCCCCCACCACCGTACAAATCTCTTACTCTCTACTGGTAAAGTTATATTGACAGCCAAGCCTTTGGGAAAAAGGCTCAGGTGAA
>JAVQJD010089869.1:0-12679 GCA_036023655.1 Nannoperca australis | reverse complement strand
GGTGAGAATGCTTTGCACCACGAGTAAACAGCCTGTCACCCCCACATCACCACCTTAACTGTTATATATGTGCTTAAAAATGACATTGTCATGTATTTGTTCTCTCTCCAGGGGGATTCAGGAGGCCCACTGTTGTGCAATGGAGCACTTGTCGGAGTCACTTCTTTTGGAAAGAAGTGTGGCCTTCTCAAAAAGCCTGGAGTGTACTCTTTTCTCTCAAAGAAACAGCTCATCTGGATCAAAAAGACAATGAAGAAGTCGGAAATATAATGTGTTCTTCCTGTTAATTAGTTTAACCATATCTCTCTTTGTGCTTCTTTTGTGCTGCTTTCGCTTTGTCCTCATTTGATAGCATTTTCACTTTTTCAGCCTTTCCAAAACTAAAAATACAAAGCCAAAATGATTAAACTTTGTTTTTATTAATGCTGTAATGTAAGCTGCAATCATTTACATGTCTGGCTAACTAGTTTGTAACCTACAGAAGTAGCCCCGAGTGTACGAATATGTCTGGTTTTTATAGATGAGTGAAATTTGCGGCAATAAAATCAGGCCAAAGGCAAAAGTGATTTTTTTATCTCTTCCATCATTATTGATCCACATTATTACTGCATGAAACCAGTGACATTTTCTACTGTCTTAAGGGCAGAGATATACATATTTATTTATTTCTGTTTGCACCTCCCAGGTTTGTGTTTTAGTTCTCTGGTTTCAGGTCGTGTGCGATCAGCGTGTGGATGTTTCATCGTTTCGCTGTGCTTTCGTTCTTCGTTCCCCTTACGTCATCTGTAGATGATGCTAAGACGCTTCCTGCATGAGGCAATTACAGTAATGTCAACATAGAGAACATGAAGTTCAGAACCACAAAAAAAAATCCTCATGACCGTGTACGTACTTACTCAGAGACCCCACCACAAAAGACAAATTCACACGGTGCGTCTTGAGACCCCATACAGGAAACGTGCAACATGTCGCAGTGTTGCATAAGGAAGGAAACATTAACATCTTATCAGACCAGACCACACATCAAACAAGTGCACTTCCAGTAAATGGAAATGTTTGCCAGCCTCGTCAAAGTTGGCTCAGAAACACTTGGGGAAAGATTATTCATCAGCGTCTTTGTCTCCATTATCTTAAACACTGTTGTTCTCTTTCATTTCTCTGAGCTGCAGGAGCCCGTTTGTCTCTCTGCAATATTTGCTCCCCCACTTTAAATTCTTGTGGGTTTATCACACAGTCTTTATAATCTGGGACTTACTGACACTCAGTTTTCATGCAACATCACTAGGTGGAGCTCTCTGCTGTAGTTGGCGCTGCAGTAATTTACAGAAGGGAGATTTCACTCAGCAAACAGTAAGACTAAAAATAACTTAAACAGAAAACAAGTTATGTTAATAAGAAATACATTCATAGAAAAATGCAGTTTATTGTTCTGTTTCTTTTAATCCACACTGGGTACTTCGACAGCATGAATACCTACTCTTCCTGGGGTCCACATTTACAATACTTCAGTAATAATGGTACAGATAACATCCTTGTGACTGGTGACCCCTTAAAACAAAGGAATATTTCAGAGGTTACTTTGTTGCGACCTGATCAACCCAAGACATTTTTCTTAGTTTTATTCAAATCGATTTTAGATGCCTGAAGAAATAAAATGATTGAGTAAATCACAAGAAATAAAGCAAAGATTAGAGGAAATATGTGCATAATTTTTTTTTATGCTTTCCTGTCCTTTTAATCATCTCGCAGCGCTTGAGATGTATCTCGTGAACCCAGGTTGGGAAACTGCTGTACATGATACTATATTATCACCTCTTAAAGAAAATTTGTTTGGATGAAGCCAATTTGCGATATGCTGCAGATGTACATTTGGGAAATTGGCTCAACATAATTTAAGCATTTATGTGTTTGCTTCTTAAGTTTGTTTAGGCTTGTGAGAAAGATGCTGTTGAAACTGCAAACTAGATTAGTTTGAAACCTTGACAAAGTTGTTTACTTGCAACAACACGTCACTGGATGCATGTACAATGACCAGATCCACCAAAGAGTGATTTTTTTTTCTGTGCCTTCTTTTTTTATTTTTAGAAGTCTGAAGAGGTAAAATGATCAAGTAATCGACACATGTTTACATTTAGTAATCAGTCATTTACATACATCTTAAATAAAAGCAGGATTATTGCTCTTTCCAGAAATATCACATTCTATTTAGCAACAAACGTTTTGTCAGATAAAGAATAAAGAATTTGGTGTGAAAAACAGAACTAAGAGTTTTCTACATCTATGCTCAGTGAGGCTGTATTTAGGCTGTTTTCAGCTAAATGCTAACACATCTTGTTGTAGCGTATCGGCATGCTAACATCTGAAGTATTGGACAAATTAAAACTTTGAACTAATGATGCTACCAAAGGAAAGGTCAAGGGATCACAAAATGTTTTATAATTCATTCTGGGGAGAGCATGATGGTCTGTTTCAAATTTCACAGCAATCCATCCAATAGTTGTTGACAGATTTCACTCAAAACCACAAATGTGTACTTCGTTGTGGCACTGGAGGAAAGGTCAAAGGGTCGTCAAAGTTGGTAGGATGTATCATCTGAGGACCATGAATGCCTTTTGAAACAAAATAGAATAAAAACATACTTACCTTAGCAACTGACCGGCTACCTTGTAAAGTTGAAGGGAACCACACCCATGAAATTCCAGCATCGCCTTTATTTGTGCTGGAAGTGAATTATCACTGACCAACCAACTATCTGCCTGTGTGTTTAATCTGTTTCCATGGTCACCCACAAAAGCTCACGGGCCCACCTCTGTGCCACCGAAACTATCAAGCTCACCACGCCCTTACTAACCACTTATTTTGTCAAATGGATGAATGCACGGGGTGTTTATGAATGTTTTTGCCGTGTTTAAATAATAATTTCTACCATGGAGATCTCCGTCTCTCTCTCTCTCTCTCTCTCTCTCTCTCTCTCTCTCTTACACACACCCACACACACACGAGAGTAAATGTTTACCTGGGCTTGCATCACCTGTGTGTGATGGATGAGCTGCCCACCATGCCACGCCTTTTCCTTCACTCACTAGTGACACAACGCCACACACACGCACAGAGTGAAACCTTGTTTTGTAAAGATGAATGGAAAACTATTGTATCCTGGTAGTCATTCATGTTTTTATGCTAATTCAAGAGCAAATGCTGTGCATGTCTGCCTTGTAGCATTTTGGCCCTGATATAAGATTATAAAGCAACCTTCCACTTTTCAATATCTGTTTTGGGTAAAGACTTAGAGGAAAGGTTTGGATTTTTAAAGGAATACTTTGACTTTTGTAATTGTAATTGCGACACATTCTGTTTCTGGTTGAACAAAAAGGATCTTACTCTTTAAAAACGGTCTGTCTTTGTAGGGATCCTCTCCATAATGTCGTCAGACACTTAGAATAACAATCGGAGCCTCTCAGCGGCAAACAACAAGCACTTTTAGACGTACTTTTCATGGGCGCAATTGCCCGCCAGGATTACATGCAGCCAGGGGAGGTGATCTACGGGACCAATTCCAAAACCTTTGGTATTAGTCATTTCAATTCCAAAATGTGTAAAATGAAAATAATAATAAAATAGGGCCCTAGTTTAAAAATATCAGAATTTCCCTTTAAAGCTGCTCATGGGGAAACAAACACATTATACAATCTACCAACTACTTTCTCCAAAATATGCATTGTGCATATGCATCCATCATTGCAATACATTTCTGAATGTTAACATGATTTGGACTGGTGACTTCATAAATACTGTATGTAAATCCTTAGTGACGCCCGCCAGCTATCTTTGGAGATGAATATTTCTCTGCTAATCACACTGTACAGTCCCAGGAATAAAGTAAAGCGAGGCTACCCTCCTAACTTCAAGCTGCAGTGTTGTAAAAAGTGCAGCCAGAAGTTTGTTTGGCTGTTAACACTTTTAAGATCCACGGTGAGCTTGAAATCTAATTATCTTCTTCTTGTAGTTATGGAATATAAGTTTGTGTCCCATTTTTCCTGTCTTGCTATTTTTTCTTGCTCCTGATTTCACTCCATGCTGCACTTTGACTATTCTAGGCTCCTTTGCCCTGAACCACCTAATTACGTTCACGTCCTTTTTTGTATTTGTGTTAGAAGATAAGTTCAAGTTACCTAGACATTCCAAATATAGCTCAGACCAGACACGCCTCTGCTTCTTTTCCCAGTCCACCTTTGTAACAGTACGTCGCCAACCCATTCACAAAGCTTTGGACGTCACTCCGCTTTTGAAAACACTGCAGTGCCATAGCAACCCAGAGGTTTAATGACAGTGTGCTATACAGAATAAATATTTTCTTTCAAAATAAGCTGATTTATCTTCCGAGAGTCAATCACTGAACCGATTAATTCATTTGATGGTCCCGCTTGTCACACCTAAAACAAACTTTCCAGTCTCTCATGCTTTTGTGTTGCTCACATGATTCTTTGAACTCCTCTGTGATGTCAGAGAGCTTTCTGAGAGCTTCTCGCAGGGTTATTCTTTGTCTCCCGAATCTGTGTTTGGCTAAAGGCCGAGGTGTCTGTGCGAGCACGCCGCTGAGGTATGGGATGCATCCGCAGATGGGAATGTAAACAAATAACACTTTCACATAACACTGAGGCACTTTATTGGTGATCATATCCCATCCCCTTTTCCAGAGTGAGATGAAGAGCATTTCTCTGACCTATAACAACAGCAGTGAAATAAATAAAACCGAACCTAACGCTCCGCAGTCGCACGTAATAAACATCATAACAATAGTCCAGCATACAAACACTCATACAGTCGTTAGCAATAAATAATCACACTAAATAAATTACACTCTAACAAGTTCTGGACAGTGTTATTTTTATCCACAGCATCTAATGAAGCAGTCTAATCCCTCTACTGTTTTCTCAGGTCCTCAGACTCCTCTTGTCGTCTTCGTATTTGAGTCGTGCAGCTGGCTGAGGAAAGACGGAGAGAAATCAAACGTCAATTAATACGTAAGCATAGAAACAACATGTATTTTATGTAAAAGTAAAACAGTTTTGTAAGAAAACCACAAACAGTTTGTTTCATTTCTTTAGAAAATGCACAGGTCAGTTGTACTGCCAAGCCAATTTTTGCACTTTTTGGTTGCTTCCTCAAAGATTGTCAGTACAAACGTAAAACAATGTTTTTTAAAGCCACAATTTGTAGATTTTGGATGTTACAAATTATTCCAAAGGAATAGGTTTGTGGTTGTAGAAAAATACACAGTTTACAGACCAACTTCCTGGTTCAACTTTGACCTACTCCACGGGCCGTGGTTGGCTAGTTAGAAACATTTTGGGTGTGTTCACTTTTAGTTTTAGCTCCAAATAAAGTGGTTTGAAAATAATCTGGCTAAACTGTTGGCTCGTTTATGACCCGTCTAATTCGAGTTTGTCGAGTTCCCATATCTCAGCAATTGCTTTGGTGAGGAATGATGGCCAAAGCTATGAAAAAAAAAAATTGAAATGATCCTTTAAATACAATAATACAACAATTTAGAGCCTGTAAACCAGTAAGCATAATGAATTCATGGTCATGTAGTCACCGAGTGAGACTGTAACCTGCAGAACTGATCCCATTTTTGAGCCAAAAAGTTATAAATTGAAAGATGAATTTAGCTAAAGTTCTTATGAAGTGACTCTTTGCTGCGAGCCAGACTTTTCTCAGGGAGGACACTGAGGGACACGCAGGTTTTGAGGAGAATGCTGCACGGCCGCATTGTTTGTCTCGAGGCTGAAATATCTTTGTCTACACACGTGAAACAAGTCTGCATGCGTGCGTGTGTTGCGTAGTGCGATCTGACCACATGTAAGTGGAGTAATTAGGCTTTTATCACGTGTACAGTCAGTGTGTCAGTACTGTTATTATTTGGACACGCGGGTGAATGTGTACGATCAAGCATGTGGTTTTTCTTTACGCTGGTATGCAATGCAGAGATGGGACAGGCCCGAGACAACCCCCACCCCCTGACCCCCCCCCCACAGGATAATCCAGACTAACTCCTCTAGTGGGGATTCCTCTTTGAGTGATGCAACTGGCTGTATTCAATAACAACAACAGGCGTACGGGCTCTTCTGTCACTCTCTGGGCCCACTCTTTCCTGTTTGGCTTAAGGCTCACGAGAGCAGAGGCCAGAAACCGCCCACTGAGGACTTAAGCAAGACTTTTGAAAGAAATACATTACCAAAATATGCACCACCAGAAATACAGCAGCGCCTGCTTACTTGTCCTTCTCACAGCATCACAACAGCTGCGGCTTGCAGAAATGGCATTAACGGAGAATCAGCTTTGCGAAGGTTTGAGTTTTCATTTTGAGTCCCAGCTATAAACTACTCCATAAGCCCCGGCCCCACTAGTTGCTGTTAGTTAAGTAATAAGTTAGTTAGCCAGACATGATAACATTTGGAGCTTATATTAGAGCAGACCAACACACACATTTAAATTTATACTTTGCTTTTGCATTTTCTGGTTTTGGAGCAGGTAAAAGAAGGAAACAACAGTCCAACCTGTTAAAACATGGAATTTGACCCCACACTACTTTTATGGAAGCAATCCAAAGCTTGACAGCTTAGCTATAATTAGACAATTGCTGTTTAGTGGAGACGTTAAGATGTCAATTAACATTTTCAAGTTGGGGACACAAGTAGGTCAAAACCTCAGGGACACCTACCTCAGAGTAACTTGATGCTCTCACACCACAACGTCACCGATGGGTTTCTGTAGTTTCTCCTGCTCCGCCCCAGTTCCCAGGTAGGATGCCAGGAAGTTTTTATGTGACCTATAACTACAAAAGACATTCAACATGAGTATAAAAGCCGTGGCTTTGATCCTATCTAAACAAATGAAATTCAAGGCATGTTTTTGTTGTGTTTCAACAGTATCCTCTATGGATTACAGCCCATGAAGTGTATTGATTATTAAAATGAGCCCTTCTACAACATTGCTGTTGTTTTCTGGCTGTCTTGATTAGAAACTAAATTGTAGGTGGTTTCACTCTCAAAGTAATAAGTTCAACTAATCTTCTTTTTCTCCACGTCAGGACTAATTGTGGCTGTAAAGCTTTAATTGAGCTGCAGCTGGTTGGACTATTGACTTTGTCCCACATTGCAACAATAGCTGTGATTTGGTTACATATTGATAAGGAACTGTGATTACAGTAAAAGCCTTGTCACACCATTACAGTAAGTAATAGATGGTAGTTTGAAACAAAGCATGAGTAATACACGTTGGCATGAGACATTTTCTACAAAAAGTCTACAGTAAAAGTAAGAAAGAGACAAAAAGGTGGAGGAGTCCATGAGTCCATCTTGTCACGGTGGTGAGCAATACCTCTATGGTGTGGGTGTGTTTGGGTGTGTTAATGTGCTTTTTGATGTGTCAGTGTGTTCGAATGCCAAGAAGTGTTTCTGGGCAGGATGTGGATTTAATGTGTGTTATGTGAAGATTTGCTGGGGTGTGGATGGTTGCCCTCATGCGTATTCCCTTAAAGCTTCGATAATCTTCCCTACAATAGTTTGAAAGAATAAAGAAGAATAAGACGACTTTTGCACCAAACCACTGTTATCAGATTTTGCCTTATTATAGTTCTATTGTGAAAAGTGATACTAAAACACTAATAACAATCATATACATTTCCTTATCATTTTGGAAAACAGACTTTCCTGTTGCAACCCTTCTTTTGTGATTTAGGCTCATACATTTGGATCCTTTTGATCCTCACGTAAAATATTACATACATGCACAAAAATGGGAAATAAGCTTTGCTCGGGTGATTACATGGGTGCAGAGACCCCAGAGAAAACTAGGAAAACTAAGGGGTTTGCAAAATTAAATGAGGTAGTAAAAGATATATATAACAGTAAAATAAATAAGTAAAAGACAGAATACATTTTAATTTATTTTATGAAACAAATGGGTTTTTTAAACCAACTTTTTACATTTTTGATTATTTAACTAACAATATTATTTATTGATGTATCCACTCATACTTGTCACCTCTGTTAGATGATGATCTCTGTTTAGACTTCCATTGAGGTACACATGAAGTTGCTACCAGCATCTTTTCACCTGTCATTAAGGAGTTTTTACCAGTTTTCCCTCACTGGCTTCCCACCCACAAACACTAACGTTCCTTCTGAAAGCCTTTAGTGCAGCTTTGAAATCTAAATGTGTGTGTGTGTGTGTGTGTGTGTGTGTGTGTGTGTGTGTGTGTGTGTGTACACGGCTGCGTGCCACTTGCATACTCACTGAGCACAGGTCATGAGCAGGATGGCGGTGCAGCTGATGACTGAAAGGACCACAGCAATGATTACTAAGACCGTCTGCACCAACTCAGTATTGTAGCTCGGATCAGGGTTTTTAATTGTCTCCAGAGTTTGGATACCACAGCGCTCCCCATCGTAACCCTTCATACATCTGCAAAATGAAGAGGAGATGTGACATCAGGTATTGAACTCAGGGTTATGTTGGATGTTTTATTCATTAGTCAAACTGAGGAAAGGAAGCTAGAGCTCTCATATTAAATGGTGTATTCAAATATTCATTTAAGCATGAAGTCTATTCTTTCCTGTCGGATATCTGATTTAGTGAAAGTTAGTTGTATCTTATTTTCAACTTGCCTTGCGCTGACCATGGAGCTCATATTCACACGTGTGCAAACATACAAACGCACAAAGTAAACTGATGCTGTACTCACATACACACTGGCTCCTGCAGGCCCTCTATGTATTTGCAGTAACCGTGAATGCAGTAGCCCAGGTGGGTGGAGGTGCAGGGATCCTCTGTGGTGCTGAAGGTTGACGTGTATCCGTTGGTGAACGTGAACGTGTGCTCGGGGTTTAAAGGAGTCGTGCTTTTGCTCTTTTGCCGGTTCTTCTTCTTGCCTTTGCCTTTCTTTTTCTTCTTCTCATCTCTGCTGGGATGTATCTCTGGAGCAGGAGAAATCGCAAGTAAAACTGTAACGAAGATTAATGCTATCATTACAGCTAAACTAAAGGTTCAGATCATTTTACAAGCTTTTCTACTTGGATGCCACCGGTTTTTACTTAAGACAAACTAGATTTAAAGATTCAACATTTATAAGTCAAGAAAATGATTATTTGATCAAGAAAGCCATCGTGATAACTGAATCTGTCATTGACGGTTACTGTTTATACTGTTCAAGTCTATTTAAGGGGAAATTTGTATTTTCTTGTCCGCTTCTTGATGAAAAGGTTTGGATGAGAGTGTTACATGTGCTGTTAATTTCGGCTATCCTACCATGCAGGCTGAAGTTTTCGTTGTCTCCTCCTGAAAGCTCCTCGTCTACTTCCAGCTCGTCATCGTCGCTCACCAAACTGTGGAGGCCCTGCCCGGAGGCCGGACCCCCAGTCACTCCGGCTAGTTCACTGGAGAACGTGGCCTCCGATCCCTGAGCACCTAGAGCACTGCAGATTACTGTAAAACCAACATGGCACATAGAAAAAAAGAGTAATGAGCGAGATCACATCAAATCTACATAGAGATATGAAAATGATGTGCAGTAAAGAGAAATTAGGTCAAAGTTTACGTCATTTGATGCTGTTCTTTTATGTCTACACTCAGTATTTGGGAACATGAAGAACTAAGACTAGAACCTATTGCCAAGAAGAGATTAAATGCATTACAAGTATCCAGGAAGTTTACTGTAACCAAGGAAAACACATACATTTCTTCTCCTATGGTCACCAGGACCCTAAGGTTGTTGAGTTACTTTCTATTGGCATTGTATTCAGAAATCTTGGCTCATTTACACCTGACTAGTCCATTCATCTTAAAACATCAAAAGCAATCTGAACCTGCAAATTAGACACACACTGTATTAGCACTGAAACCAGTACAACCAGTCCACATCCAGAACCTGAACGCACCATTCACACAAGACAAGCACAACAGTATTAAGACTCAACGGATGAAGTATTTGAAACATGTTGACCTTTTGCAGCATCTGGTGCTATTGTACCATGATTTGACCTGGTAATAATTTGGTCTATTGATAGATTTTGAGAGCCAGAGGTGCTGTACTTCTGACACATAAGACACACACACACACACACACACGCACACACGCACACACACACACACACACACACACACACACTAAGTTCTATAAAACACAGCATATCTTTCTTCTGACTGACAAGTCCTCACCTGCAGAGACATTTCTTTCCTCCTTCGCCCCCTTCTCTTCCCTCATACCATTTTACATTTCCTGTCTTTCCATTGCATTGATTTACAGTCTCTGCACACACACACACGCAGTCACACACACAGAATATAAAAGTACAAGTCCAGACTTACCGAAGCACAGAAGACAGGTGAGGACGAGAGGGTTCATATCCTAGATATCAAGAGTGTTGTGTGTATGACAGGCCTCCACTAATCTGTGTGTGTGTCGGAGTGTGTGTTTGTCCCCTGCTGATAGAGGTTGTGCTTTGCTCTCTTTACCTCTGCTGGGTGCAGCTTTTATAGACCAACGCCTGCCTCTCAGCTCCAAGGAGCGAAGGGTGTGTGTGTGTGTGTGTGTGTGTGTGTGTGTGTGTGTGTGTGTGTGTGAGTGTGTGTGTCTCATGATTAATCTGCCTCGGGCAATGCATTTTCACCTTGTGTTCTCACACATGATGAGGCTTCTAATGTGGAGTCTGAATGAGACTGAGAAGCAGAACAGTTTGATGTATTCTGTGTGTGTTTCTCAGCACCATTAAAGCACGCACAGAAACATTCGTCCCTGGTTCTTTAACTGTTATTGCTTCCGTACGTCTCCCTTCATGGTCACGAAGGCCATAATTAGAGTGTCAATCCATGAGTGGCACACATACACTAACACACAACACTGTTACCAGGTGAAAACTTTGTATCTCCAAAGCGTCAACTTTTCCATGACTAAAAAAAGCCTATTTTGATAGGCGTATTTTATTTTATTTTTGGATTTATCTTAAAGTGTTATGGGACGGTTTAATGAGCTTAAGGAGTTGAAAACATGAAAATCAACCAAAAGAAATGGCACTTGGCAACGATACACACAAACACTTGTGTTTGTAATAAACTGAAACCAGGAGCCATGGCTGCACTTGCACTCAAGGTACAAGATGGGCAAATGAAAGATGATGTAATGATCACAAAATAGGTTTTTATGATTGTGAGATGGTAGGTCTAGAAACAGTAATGTGACGTCATCATAAACAAAGAGATAGTGAGTTCACTTCTGAATTGAGCTTTTTTTGTTGAGAGATAAGTGTTTGTTTTTTTATAAATCATCTTTTTAGTGAACAGCAGGCAGAATAACTTCCTCTCTTACATATATATTGTTCACTATTGATCCCTATGTTCATTCAGTCACTGATTAAAACGCACCAAACATGTTATCTTATTTTGACATTCCCTGTATGTTTTGTATTGTTCAACAGGGTGTCTTTCTGTGTCTGAATTGTTGTCTGTGTGGTTTGATTAAATGATGGCCAGTGTTACTATTTCAGTACACTGTAACCATGAGGAGACCGTAAGGCTTGGGTGGGGATGCTGCAGGGAAGGGTGTGTTGGTTGTGTTGTTGTGTCTGTAGACAGAGACTGTCCCATCATTCGTGCTCCGGTGGAATCCAATAGAAACCTGCAAGGAATGTTGGGAACTTCTCCATCTCATTCCTCTGCCTCCTGACACATTTTGTTTATAACTGCTGTGGAATGAAATTGTTTGGATTATGTGTAATGGCATTGGGGATATGTGATATGAACGTGTGGAAAGTCTGACACAAGCCTGGAGAGAAGCACCTCGTAACAGCCGCCCACTGTAAACACACTGGTACGTAGCTAACAGCACGAAGGATGAAGAAGAAGGATGATGTGAATGCAGCCGTATTTATTCGGATTAAACTCTGAATCATGCATTTTCACAAAACAGTTAAAAGCTCAGCAGTTGTCACAATGAAACCATCATTTCTCAAGGGATTATTGCCCACATGAAGCACAACCTAAGACTTAGACGAAAGCTTTAGGTGTGCATACACACCTGCAAATACAGAACAACTGTATAAGGCTGTACTATAAGGCTGTAGTTGGTGCAAAAGCCAGTCAGGTTACTGCTGTTTCTGTTGATCTTCATCAGTTAGTGTTTTAGTGTGAGGACTGTGTGGTGTTCACATTCTTTAGTTTGAGCTAAATGCTATTATCAACATGTTGACATAATGATGTTTAGCAAGTTCACCATGTTAGTTTAGCGTGTAAGCATGCTAACATTTGCTTATTAGCAATTAAACACAAAGTACAGCTGAGAGTGATCGGACTGTCATACCAAAGTATCAGACAAATTGAGATTGTGACATGATGATGGTGCTAGAGGAAACTGGATCATAATTATTACAATTCATCCTGTAGGGAACTCGAATGTCTGTACCAAATTTCATGGCAAACAATCCAAAAGTTGTTGAGATATATCCCTCAAAACCATAAATGTCAACCTCATTATGTTATGTCTCGTCATCTGTGTTAGTCTTGTGCCATGTTTCATGTCTAGTTTTAATCATGTTCAAGTCTCACGTCCAAGCCATGTACCATGATCAAGTCAAGTCACGTTTTAGATCCCTTGTCATGTCATGTTCACGTCATGTCCTCT